>CAUYPK010037156.1:0-22511 GCA_963574355.1 Loris lydekkerianus | reverse complement strand
TATTTAATTTCTCCATCATAAATGAAAGTCTGTTTAACTGGATACAGGATCCAGGGTTGAAAGTTATTTTGCTTTAGAAGATTAAAAGTCGATGACCACCCTCTTCTGGCTTGAAAAGTTTCAACAGAGAGATCTGCAGTCATACTAGTATTCTTCCCTTTGTAGGTAATGGCTTTCTTTTGTCTGGCTGCTTTGAGAATATTCTCCTTCATATTAACTTTAGTGAAGTTAATTATGATATGCCTGGGGGATGTCTTATGGGGGTTTAGTTGTGCTGGGGTTCTGAAACTATCTGTTATCTGAATTTCAGAATCTCTAGGCATGTCTGAAAAATTCTCTTTCATAACTTCATGGAGAAGGGCCTCTGTGCCCAGTGAGGCAACTTCATCGGTTTCAGGGACTCCAATAAGTCGGATATTAGCCTTCTTTGTATTATCTCAGAGCTCTCTGAGAGAATGATCCATTTTTACTCTCCATTTCTCTTCCCCTTTGAGAGTTTGGGAGCATTCAAAGGGTTTGTCTTCAATGTCAGAAATCTTTTCTTCTGCTTGCTTCACTCTGTTACTGAGGGATTCTTCTGGGTTTTTTAGATCTTTGAGTGCTGCAAATTCTTGCTTCAGTGTGTCTAAGTATTTAGTGGTTTTGTCTCTAAATTCATTAAATTTTTGAAAGAACTTTAAAATTTCTCCTCAAATTCCTAATTCCGACTTTTGAATTGCTGCTTGAAGTTTTAATTCCAAATTTTCCTCCACTTTATTAATTTTTTTTGCAATCCAAATTCTGAATTTGATTTCTGACATCTCAGCCAGTTGTTTATAAATGGGATCTTCAATTGCATGTGCCATATCTTTCTTTGGGGTGGGGGTTGATCTATTCTGGTTATTCATGTTAGCAGAGTTTTTCCGCTGATTCTGCCCCATGATTGTTTGACACCCTTTGATTTTTCCACTGGAGCTTTGTCGAGGACCCATACAATGCTGTGGCCTGAGAAACTTGGGCCCTGTTTGGTGTGTTGGGGCTAAATGGTTCTTTTTAGTTTTCAGCTGGTTTTTGTTCGAACCTAGTGAAACAGTTACTCTGGGTTGAAGTCTCTGCTGTGGAGAAACATCAGCATTTAAGTCGCCCCACCCGCCACCAGCAAGAATTGGAAAAAGAAAATCAAACCTTCCTACAACCACACACCCAGGGCACCCCCTGAATAATCCTCAGGCAGTTGGCTCAGTTCAAAAGGTCCAAATCAATTGTTTCATTCACCACCTGTCTTGGGTGGGAGAGTTTAAGAGGTCTCTAGGAACAGCATCACAGGCATCTTGTGACTATTCTGATATGGCTTGCTCCAGTGCTGCGTGGAGTCAGGAGGAGCCACCCATCCAATAGATCAGTCTGGGAAAGTTGATGCCTCCTTCCCCACCTTGCACCACTGTCACACCCAGTCACTGATAGCACTGCAGTTGGCTGACCCAGTTGCCTGTAGTGAACAGATACTCCAGGGGTTTGCACCTGCCTGAATCACAAGGAAATCTACCAGGCTGCTGCGCTCTGCCTCTATCTAGCATGAGTAGGTGAGGACTGACAACCTTGGGTGCTTGATGAAGGTTAAGGGGTGTTTACTCAGGTCCAGCCCAGCCCCTGATTGAAGTTACTGTCAGTTCTATCCTGCTCCCTTCTTTTGTCTATAGGCTGACGATCCCCTGAGGGCCACATGCGTCTTAGGCTCAGTAAAGTGGTCCTCTGGGTCAGACCCACCCTGGAAGCTTACTGTGTCTATGATTTGGTAAGGCAAATCCTTTACTCACGGGTGGTTGCCAGCCTCCGCTGGTTGCCCAGGAAGACAGGGGGTGTGTCTTCAGAATATCTGGGTGTGAGCCATATTACTGCTAAAAGACGGCTGTTGGATTGTGCCACCGGGAACTGCTGCTCTGATGTGGTTCCCTCTCATCTGACCATTCTCTCCTCGCTCCCATGCCCCAGAGTCAGTGCTGACCAGCTGCAGCTTAGGCTCTGTCTACACCCCTTGAGAAATCACCCAAGAATATGGACTCCTGGGGGACAGGCCTCCAGACCTCAGAGTGAGAGTAGAGGGGAATGCTGGAAGCTCAGGTTTGCAGGTGGAGAATATATACAGTTTTATATGGTTTTATGCCTGGCCGTATTGCTGCTAAAATACGTGCCTCAGGGAACTGCTGTTGCTCAGTGTGGTTCCCTCTCAGCTGACGGTCCTCTCCTTGCTCCCATGCCCCAGTCAGCACTGACCAGTTGCAGTTCAGGCACTGTCCACACCCCTTGATAGATCACCCAAGAATCTGAACTTTGGGGGGACATGCCTCCAGACCTCAGAGTGCAAGTGGAGGGGAGTGCTGGGAGCTCAGAGTTGCAGGTAGCGAATATATACAGTTTTATACAGTTTTATGCCTGGCAGGAGAGCACCAAGGCTCCCTAGTAGGGGAGGCAGGTCCAGTTTTTAGAGGGTCTCTCCCGTGGAGTGTAGTGGGATGACTTTTGAACTCTGCTCTTTTGTTTGTGGGGCACTCCAATCCATTCTCATGGGGGAGGGGACTCCTGTCTGCTTGGTGATGGATTTTGTACCTTTTGTTTGTATCCTTGTGGTCGCAGCTCGCCTCAGTGGGTTTGATGTGCGTTCTTCAGCCTTCTCTCATGGAGCCGCTCAAATCCACCAGGTTATTTGCTAAATTTTTGTCCTTTAACTCTTTTTCTGGATGGCAGTCTCTGTGGAAAGCTGGTTCAGTTAGCCATCTTGTCTCCCACTTCTCTCCCCTTGTTCTTGTTGTTGTTAGTATTTTTTTCTTTTTCATTTATTTGTTTATTTGTTGCTGAGGTTGCTTATTCTTTATTATTAGAGCTTTTCATTATTTTGTGTTGATGTGTTTTGGTTCTTGCTCATTTGTTTGTCCAGTTCTTTACTTAATTTCCATTTTTGCTTTATCAAGAGCAAGAACTCCTGCATTTTTTGGTTAAAGTAGGTTAGCCTGATCTATTCTCTCTTCCTATTTCACTCTTCTACAACCTCTCTTTAAATAGAGACGTTTCTATCTTTCTCATATCTCCCACATAAATCCCTTCTGCAACAGCTATGTTATCCCCTCACTTTCTTTTTGTCTTTCTCCTTTCTTTCCTTTCACTTTCCACTCTCTCCTTTATTTGATACAATGGTATTTTTAATTTCCTTTATCTATTCTTATTTTTATTGTTTATTTTTTCTTTCCCTTTTTTTTTTTTCTTTGCTGAGAGCTGGGGTGACACAGTTGTGGTATGGCAGGTAGACTACAGCAGTACTGTGGCTCAAGGGAGAAAGAGAACTTTCTACCTTTGGCCCTAGGAAGAAAGTTTTGGTATGACTTTTTTTCTATTTCATATTCATCCCTTCTAAATTATTCCTTCTTTATTTTTATTTTTGCTCTTTTACTTCTCTTCCTATTTTTGGCAGAGAAAGAATCTGGGTCCACTCAGGGTGGTAAAGAGTGCCTGGTTTTGAGGAACACACCTAGCTGAGCTCCTCAAAATTCTTGAGTTACATGCATGACCTTAGCACCATGCTGATCAATGCCATGCCTTCCATCACTCTCATCCTCTCTTTTTGACCTACTTCTCTCATGTTCTTCAATTTTTTTTTACTTACACTTTCCATTTTTTCTTTTTCTTTTCTTTTACTTTTTCTTTGTTTTTGCATCTTTCTCTCTTTCTTTCCCTCTTGTTACTTCCTAGTTGCTCTTTACCTTTATTCTCTGTTTGGCCTCATACCAAGAGGCATCTTCATCACTTTAACTCTGAGACAAGGTAATTTGAAACAAAGGAGGGAGAAGGAAAAGAGAGCACAATGAAGTGAAGAAGAAGAATACACATATGAGGAGGAACCAACAGAAAAATTTAGGCAACATGAAAAACCAAAATAGAGCAACTCCTCCAAGCCACCACAAGGCAGATCCTACCAAAGATGACTCCTATAAAGAATTAATGGATTTGACATAAAGGGAACTTAAAATATGGATTATTAAGTCGATGAAGGGAATGGATATGAAAATGGAATGACAAAACCAAAGTTGGATAAGAGATATGGAGAATAAAGAAAGGATATGGAAGAGCTCAAGGAAATGAAGGAAACAATCAGGGAATGTAAAGGTGCAGTAGAAAGTATCAAAAATAGATTAGGCCATGAAGAAGAAAGAACATCAGAACTAGAGGATAATTTGAAAAAGTTAATAAAATTACTTACAGAGGCAGAAAATAAGAGAGAGAAAACAGAGCAGGCACTTAGAGAACAATAAAACTTCATGAAGTGCTTGGAAATTCTAACACCAGGAATCCCTGATTGTGAAGAAGAGTGTCCCAAAGAAATGGAAGCACTATAGAGACTATCATAAAAGTAATCTCCCTGAGTTTTACTAAATATCATGCCACAATCCTTTCAGATGGTTATTGAATTCTGAATATTCTAAAGTCTAACAGAGTTTCTCCAAACACATTGTAATGAACCTGTTCAATGTAAAGATGAAGGAGAAAATTTTGGAAGGAGCTAGGAGTGAGCACCAACTGATCAATAGGGGCAGAGCCATTACAATGACAGCAGAATTTTCAATGAAATGTTCCAAGACAGACAAGCATAGTCATACATCTTCAACATCCTTAAACAAGATAATTTTCAGCCCAGAATTCTGTATCCTGCTGAACCAAGTTTCAAAATTGACACAGAAAGCAAATCTTTTACAGATATACAATCACTGAGGAAATTCAGTGCAAGACAAGCATGACAGAAAATCCTTAGACCTATTGTCAACATTGAACATCATAATGGACTACCACCAAAGTAATTAAATTTCAAACTGGGGGCCAGCATCTCTGCTCTTGAAAGTCCAAACCAGGCATCACTGGCTAGCAAACAGGCATCAGTGGCTCCATCCTTGAAAGTCCCTACTAGGTATCAGTGGTTCCTCCCTGGAAATACCAAACCAGGCATTGGCACCCTTGCCCTCAAATGACCCAACTTGGCTCTGCAGGGGGTAGAACTTCAGATGCCAGGAAAGTCGGGAAGTGTGGACTGAGAGTTCAGAATGATGAGGAGAGTATTTGCTCAGTTTCATGCTGGGCAGGACTATGCCTAGCTTCACAAGTGGGGCCTCTCCAGAGGAGGAGGCTCAGTATTTATTGGCTATCACCCCTGGGGTAAAATGAGAGGTGTTTTGTCCCCTGCACACTTGCTTGGGGGAGAAATCTTTCCTCCTCATGGCAATGAGCTTTGTACCTGGAAATTATTCACTAGAGTCTCCTTTCTTAGAATCACAGTTTGCCACAGCCAAGATGATGTGTACTTGTCTATCTTCTTTCATATCTCAGATCCCCTCCTTCAGTTTCAGAGACCAAATCTGTCCATAATCTCTCCTTCTGGTCAGGAACCTCTGGTGAAAGTCTGTCTTCTTCTTTCTATTAATTTATTTTGAATTAATATGAGGGTTCATGCAATTAGGTTACTTTATTTGCATTTGTAGGGTAAACTCTAAAAGTTGTAGTTGAGTCTTTCACCCAGTAAGTAAACAACATGTACTAAATAAATAAATATGTAAAAATAAGTTTTAAACCCTAAATCAAGTATCTCATTTTAGATATATTGGTGAGAGGACTGCAAAAAATATGAAGAAAATGAAATTGATTTTCTTAGCACCTTCCATATTTATGATAATCAGAGAAGGAACATAAGGGAGTCAAAGTTCAATGTTACTACTTATTCAACAAATACTGAATAAGTTCTACATATATTTAAGGGAACACTGATCTATAACAGAATAATATGGAAGTGCTCTACAATGATATGAGCAATATGCTACTAGAAAAATTAAAATCCTATTAATTACAGGTATAAATCTGTGAAAAGATTTTGGTACAGTGTAACTTATGAACATATTCATCAAAAAATACCTGAGAAACTCACCAAAATCATATTCAACTGGACATGTCAATTGAGAAAATTAATTAGAACAAAGGGATAAACAGTTATGTGCTGCATTACAAAATTTTGGTCAATCATGGACTTTACATACAACATTGGTCACCTAAGATTGTAATACCTAATTTTTACTGTATATTTTATATTTTCAGATATGTTGAGACACACAAAATTTTCTATTGCTCTAAAATTACCTACAGCATTCAGTAAAGTCACATGCTGTACAGGTTTGTAGGCTAAGTGTGTAGTAAACTGTTTTATTTAGGTTTATGTATTTGTATTCTTAAGATGTTTCCACAATGACAAAATTGCCTAACAAAGTATAAAAGTCAGGTGATGCATGACTGTACATAATTTGGAGACGTTTTTCTGTATCTAATTTCAGAATCTATATAAATAATTGAGCATTTTCAAAACACTAAAGCTATAAATATCTACCCGTAAAACAGAATAGAGAGCCCAGAAATTAACTTTTCCATACTTGACATAAATTATTTCTGACACAAATACCAAAATATGCAATTAACAATTTCTTCAGAAAACTGTGCTGACAAAATTGGATTTCCACATGCAAAATAATGACTTCAGATCCTTTCTATCATACAGAAAAATTAACTCAACATGCATTAAAGATCTAAACATAAGGCCTAATATTATAAAACTCATAGAAGAAAACATAGAGGAGAAATATCAGGATGTTGGGTTTGGCCATGATCTTATGAATATGACATGAGAAATATTGACAACAAAATAAGCAACGCACAGATAGGACCACACCAAATGTAAAACATTCTGCATGGAAAGGAAATCAACAAAGTGTAAAAACAACCCCCAAATTATGGAGAAATATTTACATATTATATACCTGATAAGGAACTGGTGATGAAGAGCACACTTATAGGTTTTACTTAAAATGTATAAAAGAAAATTGTGTAACCAAAATGTATGTACCCCTATAATGTTCTTAAATAAAAAATAAATGGAAAAAAAAATCAAGTCATTTGTTTAAAAGTCTCTAAAAAAGATTGCAGTCATCTGTTCATGTGCATGGAATCTGATCTCAGATACACTAAATGTAGCATATAGGAAACAAAATGAAGCCTGCTGTATGGAAACTACTTTAACTTATGGTTCATTGGTTTTTGTACCAATATTTTCTATACACTTCATACAAGTCTTGTCTGTTAACCTTACTTTATGAGTAAGCTAAATAATTCAAATTACATTTCCTTAATCCTGTTTTACTACTATGGCACTTGGATAAAGTGGTCAGTAACCAATTTCTTTACTTGCAAAAACTTCTATGTACCATGTGCTGGAATATGTACTTTAAATGTGGATATCTGTGAATGGTAATTTTTCCTTCATGCAAGTGCCTATTCAGAATGCAAAATTTTTAAATGCCAAATATTTTTATGGTCACTTGCATGTAGTAATCTAGAAAATATTCAAAGAGATTTTGAAAACCAATTGTATTTAACCAGCCTCAAACTGTGCAACATGATGTACAATAAAGAATTTGAAACAGAAAAAAAATGAATGGAAAACAATCTAGAATATATAAAGAATTTTAATTCAATAACAACAAAACCACATAACAAGACAATTCTCGAAAGAAGGACTACAAATAGCCAACATGAATATAGAGTGATGTTCTTCAACATCACTATCATAAGATAAATGCAAATAAAAATCACAATGAGATATTACATTTAGAATAGCCACTATTAAAAGAATAGAAAATAACAAATGTTGGCAAGAATACACAGCAAATGGAATCCTTATGTACTGTTGTGTGGAATGTAAAATCATGCATCCATCATGGAAAAAATTAGGGAAGTAGGTCAAAAAATCACAAATACTATTACCATGAGATCCAGCAATTTTATTCCTGAATATAGATCTATAAGTTTCAAAGTAGGGTTTAAAAGACATAGTTGCACATACATATTTATTACAGCACTATTACCAGTAACTAACAGGTGGAAGCAACCCAAATGGCCATCAATAAATCAATGGATAAATAATAAGTTCTATCTACAAACAGTAGAATATTATGCAGCTTCCAGAAAGGAAAAAATCCTGTCACATTCTAAAACATAAATGAATCTTAAAATTATTATACTAGGCAAAATAAATCAGTCACAAAGGGTAAATATTCTATAATTTCACTCATATTGTATATCTAAAGTGATCAAAATTATAGTAGCAGGAAGTAGAATTATAGTTACCAGGGGCTAAGGCAGGGGGAATGGGAACTTAATGCTTATTATGTATAGTTTCAGTTATGCAAAATGAAAATTTTTAAAGATCTGTTGCACAACAAGGTAATTATACTTACCACTACTCAACTTTACACTTAAAATGGTTAAGATGTTAAATTTTATTTTATGTGCTTTTCTACAACAAAAATAATTGTTTCATAAGGATAAAAAGAGTAATGATTACATTATATGTAGTTCTGCATAAACTTCCCTATTCCTCCTTCATCACCTCTCATTCCTTACAGACAGCTCATCTTAAGTTCAATCCTGAAAGCTACAGACCTGCTACTTCATAAAACTGTCTTACTTTACAGACTACGATGGAATAGAGGTTCAGTAATTGCATCAGGGTGTTCAAAGTGAGTAAAAGTCTAACTACAAACAAGTCATAATCCTTTACCAAGGATATATTCACAATGGTAACTTCCTTGAGGTTTATGATTTTAAATAATACATGTTATAATACACATTCCAAGACATGTTTAACCATTTTATTATTTATTTATTCCAAAATGGTATACTAGAAAATTGAGTGGTTGTTTTGTATTTTTATGAGTCAAAATTATAAAGACAGGTGTATTAAACAGCATTTTTTTTACACTTAATGAAGCAGTAAATTATCAAAGAAATTATATTTTTTTACATACCCGTGAGAATTGTAACAGTGGCTTTCAATTATTTATTCAATAATTCATTAAAATGCATCCATTGTGTACTTACCTCATTCAAGAAACTGAAAATATAAATATTAGAAAAAATCAAGACAATAATTTCTACTTTTATGGAACTTACTTTCTACTAAAGTAGACATACTATTAAATAATATCCCATTGCGTTGGGTCATGCCTGTAATCCTAGCACTCTGGGAGGCTGAGACAGGTGGATAGCTTGAGCTCACAGGTTCTAGACCAGTCTGAGAAAAAAGCAATACCCTGTCTCTACTAAAAGTAGAAAACAAACTGAGGAAGGGAATCTCTTGAGGTCAAGAGTTGGAGGTTGTTGTGAGCTATGATGCCATGGCACTCTACCCAGGGCAACAGCTTGAGACTTTATCTCAAAAAGAAAATAATAGAAATAAATAATAGACTATATGGTACATCAGAAGATGATAAGAAATGTGAAGAAAATTAAGCATACAAACAAGATGGAAAGTAAACTCAATTTTCAATGTCTGGGGAGTGATGGGAGAGCCTATCATGGCTAAGTTAACATTTTAAAAAAGACCTGAAGGAGGTGATGGAAATAATCATGTGTAGGGAGCCAGCCCCACACAACCAATGAGTGTTCCCAATGCTTGGCAGCGATGCAAGAATGAAGAAAATAAAGATAATAGAAATAGAGTAGAATTTACTGAGTGGGGCTGGGGGGCCAACACCTTTTATGCAGGCAATAGTGACAGCACCAAATGCCAGATACACTCGGTTTTTATTACCTCTCTTGATAAGAAAATGGATGTTTTCAACAGTATATATTATCCTTGCGATTTATCATGCCTTAATTCTACATTACCACCCAATTATCCTTTAGCTCTTTTTATTATTTTACTTATTTGAAAGATTTATCAATCAGTAACAGGATTATAGAAAACAAAAGAAGATGGAACATGGACTTTGGAGCTAGATGCAACCCAGTTAATCCCTCTGTGTTCCTTTGGGAAAGATTAGTTGATGTCCAGCTCATCACGAACTGGGGATAAAAAAAAAGCTGAATCCTCTTATCACACACCCACAAGAACTAGTCTTTCTTACTCAATGAATCAGCTGCATGTGCTGTCCTAGTTAATCATAAGATGGCTTCCCAAGTTCTTTCAAGCCCCAGCTAGGCCCTTTTGAATCTTTTTCCTGGGGTCCTTTCTGGCTTCATTTAGGCCCTTATGGACCTTTTTCCTGAAGCCCTCCCTGACTTCAGCCAGGACTTTACAAGCCTTTTTTTCTGAAGTCCTTTGATATTTGTGCCAAGCTGTCTCGTGAAGCCCCCAGTATAGTATGTTCTTTGTGGAAGCTCATGTCCTCACCTGTTATACGGTATACCTGACCATGATCAAAAAACTTTTCATACAGTCATTTAATTATTATATCAATCTAACTCTATTCTAATAATATCAACTCCCTAATGTTCAACCACAATCATGTTTGTATCTGAGTAAAAGTTATTCTAGGCAGAGGGAACAATAAGTTCAAATGTGTTGAGTCAGGAACATGTCTAGAATGATAGAGGAAAAGCAATCAGGCCAATTGAAATAAAATCAGAAAGATATTAAGGATTAGATCACACTGAACTTTGGGTTTTTCTTTGAATAAGATAAGAATGCTTTAAGCAGAGGTGTAACAATCAGATCTATAATGTATCTGTCATTAATTTACTTTTAACTGACATATAATAATTTATAAAATTATGGGGTGCAATGTGATGTTTTGATATATATAGTAAAAATATTAAATAGTTGATTAATATATACAACATCTCATCTACATATCTTTTTATAGCAAAAACATTGGAAGTCTATTTAGCAATTTTTAAATATACAATACATTGTTATTAACTTTGATTACTATGCTGTGCAATAGAGACATATGTTTTAATGTAACAACTACTACATTTACAAGTACTAGTCCATCCATTGGGAAATACAAGTTTGGCATAATAGGTTATATTTAAAATCATGGATGTGGATTAAATCACTAAAGAAGTGTGTATGTATTGAGCAAAGGAGAGGATCAAAAATTGAGGCTTAGAAAGCTCTGACATTCTGGGTTTGGTGATATGAAAGGGAACTTCAAAAGAGACCACAAAAAATAAACAACAATAAACTAAGCAAACTAGGAAAATTCAGCATTCTAGCAACAAAGTGAAGAAGCTCTTTTAAGGAAGATAAAGCTATCAGTTATGGAAAATACTGTGAATACATTAAATAAGACAAAATCTGACAAATCTAAATTGGATTTAACAATGTTGAAGTAATTGGTGATATTGACAGCTTCAATAGGAGTAGTAAACAATGAAAGACAGATTGAAAAGATTTAAAAGAGAATCAGAGAAGAATCAGAAATAATTGATTTAGATAATTCCTTCAGAAAGTTTTTCTGTACAGGGAATGAGATAAGAGAGGAAGTAGTTGGAGGATGTGAGGTTAATAGAAGCTGGGCTTTGTTGTTGTTGTTGTTAATTTGGAGGACAGATATGCATGTCTGTAAGGTCACTAACACTTTGATTTTTCTTAGACTTAACCTAACTTGGACACTGAAAGTTCCACATCCTATGAAATAGGATGGTTTATAAGTTGACAGGAATAATCTAGTGTAGCAGAAGTGGGGAGAAAGGGGGAAAATTTATATGTTGGAGAAAGAAGGCAGAAGTTCAATAAACTGAAATAGTTGCAATAGGACAGGGTCTGGTATTCATATTTTTGGTTAGTTTTAGTATGGAACACCGAGAGAAAAAAAAAAGGTGTAGGATAGATGGTAGAACAATGAGGAGCTGATTCAGGTAGGATGGTACATATGGTGTGGAATCTTATTGAAGTACTCTGGTTGTTTCTACTAATATTTTGTTACTGAAAGATGAAGTGATGTCATTAGCAAAAATTAGGACTGTGATTGGAAGCTGGAAAAGATGACAAAGGTGGTGAAAAAGTCATCTATGAGAGTAAGAGTTGAATGGACTATATAAATGTCATATAACTGCTGAGTAGCATGAATACTCTGCTTGAAGTCAGTTGTCACTGATTTTAAGTGACATGAGTCAACATGATTGTGATATTTTACCCAGCCTCATCAAGCTGGATAGAATGATAATCACACTAAATCAGTTTTCCAGTGATTATGTTGAATCAGTAAAAGAACAGAAAAACTGAGCATGTATGCAAGGGAGGATTCAAATAATTGCCTATAGAATTTAAGTTGGGCAAAGACAAATAGAGTACAAGGGGGACAGAAGCACAAAATTGTAGTAGCATCAATGGATATCAGCGTGATCAAAGAACTTGAAGTTGAGATACAAGAGAGAATGTGCTAAAAAGATAAAAAGTGTAGTCAGAAATAAGAAGGCTTAGAGATAATGTTGACTCATGTTGCTTTTTTCTAAGTATGCCCCACTATTGATATTTTTAGAAGCTAAAACTGATTACCTAACTGCTTTTTCTGTGCCTTGCAAACCCACAGACAAGAATCTATCTCTATAAACCTAACTCTATTGTCTCTCCCAGACTGAAGACCTCCCTTGCAATTTCTAGACCCAATATTTTCAGTAACAATTTTGTGCCCAATATAAACATGTAGCCTCTAAAAAGTGGGTACAATTAACAATTCAGGCAAACCAGGCATTTGAAAATGCCATGTAAAGCCAATAACAAGATGCCACTCTGAAAATTGTCCTATGCTTCTTTATAGAATAATGGTATATTTTGGTTCATGTTCTATTGAAGGGTGTATATTCAATGTCTGAGATTTCTAACACGAACACTAACTGACCTAAAAAAAAGATGTTAATAACTGGCCAACTTAGCTGTTTAATGAGGTAGTCTTTGAACCTTAAAATTATATCTCATTAAATTACCCCTTTAAGAAAAACAATAAATACACCATTCAAATGGCCTCTCTGATTGGTTGGGAAAAAGTTTCCATGAAGATCTTTTGCATCTACAGAGTACACATTAAACCCTCAATTTTACCTCTTCAGGCATAGGAACATGGCAGAATAGAAGCAGCCCATGCAGACAATGCTGTCAAAGAAAACTGTGAATTGAAAATAATGCTATGAAATCACAGAGAAGTGATGTGGTAAATTTGGACAGAGGGAGATTGTGACCATGTGGCACATGTCACAAGACTAATGGTAAGTTTGTTTCTACACACAGAGAAAGTTAGGAGGATAAGAGTGCTAGAGTGCCTCAATCACTGCCCTCACCCCAAGGAATTGTGCCTGATTTGTGACAGGAATTCTTCCACCACTACAGGGCTTTGCCTGGATGGACTGGGGGAATGCCTGGAATCTGTGCAGAGACATTGCAACAGACAACAGAAATTGAGGTCGGAGGAGTCAGGTGGAAGCTGATTCTGAGTTTCTGAAGTTAAAGTCATTTTGTGCTCTCGTGTGCATGGTGCCAGGTCATAACAGGATTCAGCTTTATGGCAATGGTCATGACATCACCCCAACCAGACTGTGGAGGGAGTAGACTAATCACAGGATCTTCTAAGTCATACCCTGTGACTAGAAGTCAAGTGCACCTTCTTTAAAGTGGAACAAGATATGAGGATGGAAGCTAACTGGGACTGAGGGCTCCAATGTGGGAATCTTTGGACAACTACTTCAGTCAGTATTGCTGGAATTAGAAGAACTCCACAGGCACTGGGCCTCTGGAAAAAATCTCCTAACATGTAACCTGGCATCTCCATCATCTCCAAGCCTGCAGAAAAACCAGTATCTTACTTGACCCCAATTCCACACTCCACATCCAAACAGCCAGCTGCCTGCTTGGTCCTGATTCTGTTTTTCAGGTTGAATAAGCTGCCACCCACAGGGGCCTGCTTCTGGCTCTTAGACCATGATCAGAATCACTGCTTCTGGCTCCTCTACAGTACAAGCTCTGAGATTCTCATAGTGCAGTCCAAGGTACTGCCTATGGGGAATCAGAGCTTCTGTTAGACTCAGGATACTGCCTCCTAGATTCTAGCACTGCACTTGGACTTCAAAACACCAACCCCCAGCCTCCACCACTGGCATAGGGCTAATGGAACTGCTCCAAGGTTAAACACTGTAAAAGTGACCACCCAGGCTATAGCCATCAGTATAGGGGAACCTGGTTTAAGAGAATAATCACATCCCAGTATCTAATGACCACTGACTACATACTCTCACACAGCTGACACCGTCATCTCTGTAGGGGTGCCCCAGACAGAGCAATACCCACAAAATCAGCTTCTATTTAAATGATCTCACCCAGATCCTAAGCTGAACTTTCAAAAAATATTCGGTGAACAATCCAACACCCAACACAATGATTAACCTTCAGCACAGGGTTGAACAGTGCCAATCACAGGTGAAGAAGACAAAGCAAAACAAGATGAAAAGATATCATCAAAAGAATCCTGGAAACATGAAAAACAAGAGTTTGACTTCCCCAAAGAATCACCCGCTACACTGGTGAAATCCAACCACAAGAAAATAGCCAAAATGACAGAAATTGAATTTAGAATACAGACAGCTAATAAGATAAATGGAATTGAAAAGAAAGTTAAAAACCAACAAAAAACAAGCCAGAATGTGGAAATTAATACAAAAGTCACTAAACAGCTAGACAGCATAAGAAATGATATGATAGAACTCAAAGTGAAAGAATCATTAAGTGTGCTTCAAAACACAGCAGAAATCTTTACTAACAGACTAAAAAAAGGTGAAGAAAGAATCTCAGAGCTTGAAGAAAAACTGTCAAGCTAACCCTGTCATTTAAACAGGGAAAGATGGGGAAAAAGGCATACCACTCACTTAGAGAGATATGAGACTACGTGAAGCAAACCAACATATGAATTACAGGTATTGTTGAGGGAAAAGAAGAAGAAGCTAAAGGCACAGAAAATCTATTTGAGGAAATTATTTAGAAAAAATATCCCTGATATTACCAGAGATTCAGAAATCCAGATACAAGATAACCATCAAACCTGGGAGGATTAATAGCAAATAGGACATCCACAAGGCACAAAGTAATCATACTATGAAAGACAAAATGAAGGAGAAAATTCTACATGCAGTTAGATGTAAGCAACAACTAACCTACAAAGGACAACTCATCAGAATTACAGCAGACTTCTCAGCTGAAATCTTACAAGGTAATGGGGGGGGGCACTTTCAATTTTCTTAAACAGAATAATTGCCAGCCTAGAATTTTGCATCCTGCAAAACTAAGCTCCACAACTGATGGAGAAATTTTTTCCCAACCAAGAAAATGCTGAACAAATTAGTCATGACCTTTCCTTCTCTGAGGGAAATACTCAGAATGGGATTATATATAAATCAGTACAATGGATACCTAACAGTGTAAAACCACCCAAAAAAGCTAAGGTGCTCCCTGTCTTAGGTTGACTGAATGCAGAGTGATCTTACCCGTCTTTGGGTACTATGAATTGTATTCATTTTTAAGAGTTAAAGGCAGGCTAACCACTAAATACCTGCAACATAGCCATAATAATGTAGGCAAATACAAAATGGTTAGCTTTGTTTCTTGGAAATGTCTAGTTTTTTTTTTTTTTTTTTCTTTAGTGAATTTATCTTTAAGCATATGGTTTTAATGATATATAACAGCTTCTAAAATGATAAATAATTTCTGTTATTTGAACTGTCAGTAGCAATGCTTGTAAGTAACCTGAATATCTCAGCAGAAAGTTGTTACAAATTAGGTCACATCACTAGATATATCCAGACTCTGCTATCTGGGAGTTCTCAAGGGGCATCTCACAAGGGCTTCTGTGTCAGCTTGGACTACTGTGGGTGACTCAACATGACTGTAGACTGTCACCTGCAATTTTTGGTTCTTGGACATATCCATGGGCAGAGTGCCCACCATTCTTTAGCCCTGTGGTCCAAGCATAAACACAGACTCTCTAGTATTAGACCAAGATGTGAGTTTAATAAGACTTCGCTTACAACTGGGGATTGCAGAGAGATTTCCATAGGGAGAATAACTTACATCTAGCTACGACTAGATATGGCTGCTCTTGGCACTCTTAGTTCCCAGTCAATTGTCCTGGCCTCCATAAAACTGACTTCTACCCAGGGCCCATCTGCCCCTCTATCCTTAAGGAAAAGGAAGGGTTTTCTTTCCACCTAGAAACACCTCACAGGTGCTTCATTTCCAATGTCTAGGCTCCAGTTAAGGCTTAGAGAGAGGAAGGAATTTCCTTTATAATCCCAATTCAGGCCTGTCTTTCCCATTTTCTGTTTCCATCTTTCATCTGAAAGATTACTGATCAGTTTAGTATCTTCTTCCTTTAGTGGAGACTCCACCCCCCTTCATACCATTGCACTTACCCCATGACTCTAATAGTACATCCTTTTAGCACACAGCAGTACCACATTTCTATAAGATATACATACTTACTGTTATGGGTTGTATTGTGCCCCCTACAAGTTGAAGTCCTAACACCCAGTACCTGAGAATGGGATTTTATTTGGAAATAGTCCTTGCAGACGATCTAGTTAAGATGTAATCATTAGGGTAGACCCTAGTACAATATGATTGTGTTCTTATAGAAAAAAGTTTCAAAAAAAAGAGAAAGCTCCTTTCATTGAAAAGAATGAGTATAATTGGGGAAAATGGGGCTGGAACAACTGATCCACATGCAAAAGAAAGATTTTAAATTACTAAGCTTACACTATACACAGAAGTTAACTCAAAATGGAGCATAGACCTAAATGTAAGAGCTAAAACTATGAAACTCTTAGAAGAAAACATAGAAGGTAATATCTATGATCTTGAGTTAGGTAAGGGTTTCTTAGATCTGACTTTAAAAGCATGAACAGCAGAAGAAAAATGGACCAACTGTGCTTCATGAAAATAAAAACTTCCATGCTTTGAAAGATGCCATTCATTGTTAAAGTGAAAGGACAACTCACAGAAGACCAGAAAATATTTGAAGTTATATATTTGATAAGGGATTTGTTTTTAGAATATGTAAATGATTCTCACAATTCAACAACTGAAAGATAAAGTATGGCCCAAGGATTTGAATAGATATTTCTCCAAAAAATATGTACAAATAGACAGTAAGAACATTAAAAGATATTAATTAGGCATTACGGAAATACAAATCAAAACCATAGTGAGATATCACTTCATACCCATATGAATGAATAAAATAATAAGGCAATAGGGAAAGTTGGCAAAAATTGGTGGAGAAATTGGGAACCTCATACCTTGGTGATGAGATTATAAAGAGATGCATCCACTTTGGAAGACAGCCTAGCAGTTTCTCAAAAATTTAAACAGTTATTATAGACTAGAACCCATAAATTTTATCCCCAGCTAGAGCAGAATTTGACTCCGAAGAGAAATGAAAACACATGTCCACACAAAACTTTGTACATACACAAATGTTCATAGTATAATAGAAAAACGTGAAAACAACCCAAATGTCTGCCAACTGAGAAATGGATGAACAAAATATGTTATATCCATACAATGGAATATTATTCAGACATAAAGAATGAAGTACTGAAACATACTACAAAATGGATGAACTTTGAAAACAAGTTATGTGAAAGAAGCCACTCTGAACACATATTGCATGATTCCATCTATTGAATTGTACAGTGGATTAATCTACAGAGCTAGAAAGTTGGACTGGGGATAGGTGGCAGGGGTGGGAATTGACAGCTATGGGGTATGCTTTTTCTTTCTGTGGGAGGAAAATGTTATAAAATTGGGTTGTAGTGATAGTTGAGTAACTTTGTGACTACACTAAAAATCTTTGGATTGGGGCGGCACCTGTGGGCTCAAAGGAGTAGGGCACTAGCCCCATATGCCAAAGGTGGCAGGTTCAAACCCAGCCCCAGCCAGAAACTGTAAAAAAAAAAAAAAAAAAAGAAAGAAAGAAAGAAAGAAAGAAAATCATTGGATTGTACAATTTAAATGAGAAATTTTTATGTATGTAAATTATATCTTAAGAAAGCCATTTAAAAAAAATAGCATTCAAATGTCTAAAAGAGCATTTCATTTACTGGGTATAGACAATAATATAATGACCCCTTCTCCTCCGAATACTTACCAGGCAGCTTAATAAGGAAAATCCTTCTGATGCTATGAAAGCCTCTTGGGTCTTCCTTCTTCATTCAACTTCATGCCACCTCTGGGAGTAACTAGGTTGTTTATCCATTACAGGTGAACTTAATGTTTATCATTTCTTGAATGCTTTATAATCTTTCTACATTTGTATTCATATATGTATAGAGAAAAACATATGGTTATTCACTATGCATAATACTGCTATTCATCTATAACTCCTTTTATTTTTATCTTTTCCAAGTCTAGCTTGTTCAGTTTTAGATAACACTAGTATAGGACACTGAGAGTGTAAACCAGGCTGAATTTCCACAAGGCCCTGTGGGGGGTTTCTTCTATAAGATCCTGAGGGAAACAAAGCTTCTTCTGTCTTTGAAGAGTCTAAATCCATTGGTGTGAAGAGATATTTGTCCAGACAGGGTCATCAGAAGTACCACCTTGTCTGCTCTGCAGATTGAGTTTCACAGGGTCATACAGAAAACCAGACTATTCACAACCACAGCTCTTCCTCACCCCTGCTCTGTGGTCTCCCTTTTATTAGGGTGTGTTTCCATATGGTCAGTTTTCCTCCAGGAGCTTTGTGTTCCACCTGCTCTATAAAAGTGTGTGTTCTTCTGCTAGAAACAGAATATTCCCATTATTTAGACTCAGAATCTGCTTCCTGAAGCTGCAAAGGATTCCAGTTGTGTCACTAAGATCTGGAGTAGGTCATTTCCACCTGAGACATCCCCAAACATTCCAGGGACTTCTTTCTCATTCTGTACTAGGCCCCTCATTGGCCCATCTATGTTCGTAGACCTAAAGTCTTCCTCAAATTCATCCTATAAAAATGTTCAGGTCAAACAGACCGTCCCTCACAGCATTTGTCTACCAAGACTGGGAAAATCTGGAGGAGGAAGAGGAGGAGAAAGAGGAGGAGGAGGCGGCTACATTTTGAGTAGCTTTGGGTCATATTGTGGCCTACACTTTCCCCTCCCCCTTTCACTGACAGCTGGTGGAGGAGAGGTGAGAAAAGGGTGAAGAGCAGTCCTGGGAAATGGAGGAGAACTTGGTGGCCCTAGCCCTGCTCAAATGCTCCCCTCCCACTATTGCCAACTCCCCTGCCCAAGCTGCTTGGGAGAGCTACCACTCTGTCCTCAGCCACAGCCGGCAGAAACCTCAGATGTCCCGAGGTCCACTTCTCGCACCTTAGCAAGCTGGTCCTTTGGGTGCTTCTGTGTTGAGGGAGTGGGTCTTGGGTTCTTTGCAACAGGGTCCCATGACATGCAGGCAGGAAAAATACAAATCAAAATAGACTTTTAAGAAGATTGACATGGGTGAAATATTTCAATGCTGGCACATTTTTACCTTCAGAACAAAAAAAAAGAGAAATCCTATAAAAGGAAAGGGCTTGAAATACTCTTGGAAGTGTGTGGGGACAGCTTAAGTGCTGCTGGCCTTTGGATGGCACCCTCCCCTTTCCCTGGCTCTTGGGAAGGGAAGCAGAATGAGAGCTTATGACTTATTTAAAACAAAGAAAACAGTAATTCAATCTCTCTCCTAGTGACTAGCTATATTCTTGAAACTTACTAACTAGAATTCCTTTTTTTTCTTGTAGTACAGACCTCTTGAAGTACTCATGGTTTCCAGATCCAAGGTGCCTTCTTTCCTTCCACTCTTTACCTATGCTTGCCACTGCTGGACCATTTTTACTCCTTCTCTAAGTGTCTCATGTCCACATGAAATGTTCTTTTCTCTAAAAACTCAGATTTTCTTTGCTTCTCCACTATGTTAAGAGTAAACTCTCTGTGTTTTTCTAGTCCTTTATTCTTCATCTCACATCATCACTTTTCACTTTCTTCCTGGTGATAAAACTGTGTGTGCAGTCCGATTCCTTCCCAAACTGTAAGCTCTCAAATGCAGAATGGTTACTGAATTCATCTTTGTGTTCTCCATGGTAAGAAACACTGTGCCTTGGGTGGCGCCCGTTGCTCAGTAAGTAGGGTGCCAGCCCCATATACCGAGGGTGGCGGGTTCGAACCCAGCCCCTGCCAAACTGCAATAAAAAATAGCTAGGTGTTGTGGCGGGCACCTATAGTTCCAGCTACTTGGGAGGCTGAGGCAAGAGAATCACCTAAGCCCAAGAGCTGGAGGTTGCTGTGAGTTGTGACTCCATGGCACTCTACCGGGTATGGCAAAGTAAGACTCTGTCTAAAAAAAAAAAAAAAAAAAAAAAAGAAAGAGAGAGAGAGAAAGAAAGAAAGAAAGAAAGAGACTGTGCCTTGCCTGTGATCAGTGAGCAAATCCATGTTTTGTCTAATTTGATTCCTTTTATAACTCTAAAAAAAAGGTATTTTATAACTTTTGACCAACTAAGAGAAGTGTGGCCAAAGATGAGAACGGCCTGCCCACATAAAATTCTTTCACCAGTGCTTATTGCTTCAAACAAACAACCACCAAAACACGAAACCCAGTAGAGTTGATCCACCAACTCGACTGTTACATGTTTGGGGAACTAACTCTCTTCCCTTTGTGCTTGACAACTGTGTCTCTGCCTGGTGAGGGAGTAGTTTGCTTCTAATGCAAACGCAAACTGTTACTCCAGCTACAGTTTTAGGACTGACTCTTCCCCCTTTTCTGCTTGTCAGTTACCCCAGGGCTCTGAAGCCAATGCAGATAAGCTCAAAATCTGCCTCTTGGATGCCCATGTGGATTCTAAAGTTTTTTCCCCGTGGTGGTGGCTGTAGGGCAGAATGAGTTTCTGTTTTGCTTAGAAAATATTCTTCATGACTGGAGATTTCCCATGTGCTTCTCATCTGCTCTGCTTGTCTACCATTTGCTGACAGGTTGCCTGACTCCTCAATTATTCATATATCTATAAAATATACACACACATACATACAGAGGGTGCCAAAAAAGTATACACATTTTAAGATAGGAAAAAACTTCATTAAAATTGTAACATTCAAGTCACATTTGATTTCTGCAATTATAGGAGATATACATGATACAAGATAGCAAATGTTATTGGTATATATTGAGCATTACAAATATAATACAGTTTTTTTTCCTTTTTGTATACATTTTTTGGGGCACGCTCTGTATATGCGTATCAGTAAATACACACACATTTTTTTTTCATTAGTTTATTTTCGATTTCTAGACTAACAGCAAATCCTTCAAATGTTGTTATAAAATGCCAACATTTCATGCCTTTATATCTCACTAAAAAGGTTTAGGAATAAGAAACAGAAAGCTTCATGGTACTTGATCTAGAAGAGTTGGTAAATTGAAAAGTGAGAAGCCTGGGCACAAGACATGACTGACTACTTGAATAACCTTGGGAAATTCCCTTCACCATTCAGTTTATTTCCTGGAAACTGTAGGATTAGACTAGATTTCTTCAGATTAATGAATTTTTTTCTCACTGCCTTTAGGCTACCTCAATTAGTCTGCAGTTAGACTGTAGATAGAGGTCACATAAGTATATGTGTAATAAATTAATAAATTTGGGGGCAGACATGGAATATTTAAAGAACATATTTATTGTCAGAAGCAGAATTTATGAATTCATAGAACCATGATTATATTCATAACTTTACTTTGAGATTTAAAGGGAAAATCTCAGTTGAACCACTGTGCCTTATTTTAATTCAATATATCTGAGGATTCTTCACTTCAAAAGTCTTAGATCCTTTGCTAAAAAATCAGGTAAGGTCTTAGCAGCATTTAATTAGCTGGATATGGGATTTAATTTTTAAGTGGATCACTCCACGGGTGAAGGAGAGGCAATCAGTATTCCAAGCGAGAGATGGTGAAATCTTCCATTTAGACAAGGACATTGGACATGTGGAGAAGGGGAAAGATTCCAAACATTTAAGGGAGTAGTAATTGGATACTGGTGGTAGTGTTGAAGAAAAAATAAGGTATTGAGAATGGTTTCTAGCAATGAAGTTAGTAAGAATGGACAATGCTGAAGTGTTAGACAGCTATATGTGAGCAGGGTGGAAGATGGATATGGTTTGGCTATTTTGGATTGATTTGGGTCATGCTAATATTGGCTGTTATGAGTATGAAGCTGATTAAGACTTTGCAGGTGGGTTGTTTTGAGTATAGAGTTGATTAAGATCCTGGGAAACTTCCAAGAAGCAACTGATATTCCTAAAAAATTGTGTGTAAAACCCCAAACTGCACTTGCTGTGCAAGTTGCTATAAATGTCCTTTCTCTTGCTAAAACTTTATTTGCTCTTTTCAATTGTTTCAGTGACTATCTCAAGCCACGTGCAGCTCTAACAGGAGTGTTTGGACCACTGGAAATAACTGAAGAATTCATGAGGTCAGACTGCAGGTGGGGCCTGAAAGGGACAATTTGGTTCTCCTGAACCTGAGTCACATCCACTAGCCCAGGGGTGGCGAACAAGTTCGACACAAAGAGCCAAAATTTTAAACTGTGAGAGTCAGAGAGCCACACCACGCAGTGACCTGCCAAAACAGACAAACACTCACACAAAAGCATATAATTTTAACAATAATATATTAA
>CAUYPK010037154.1:0-89690 GCA_963574355.1 Loris lydekkerianus | reverse complement strand
CCTGCCCCACCCTGCCAGTGAGTGCCTGTCAGCGCTCGGCCCAGACCTCCACATCCAGCCCCACACAGCCCTGTGATCGCGTGACCCGCGGGGCCATCACGTCACCCGTCTTCGCCAGCAAACCCGTGGGGGCGCGTGGGCGCGCGCGCTCGAGAGCTTCACCCAACGATGTGCGCGGGGGGGGCCGGCCTGGGAGGTCTGGGCCGAGCGCTGACAGGCACTCACTGGCAGGGTGGGGCAGGCAGTGGGAGTTCTGGCAGCGCCATGCAGCAGTGCTGGCAGTGGGTGGCACACTTTGCTTTTTTGTGTGTTTTTTTGCTTTCGGTATTTTTCTGTACAAGGACATTGAAGAGAAGGTCACTGGTGCCCCATCCTTATAAGGTTGCTGCCTAGTTCTATTTTTGTCATCATCTAAAATACCCACCTAGACTCCCCTCTGCTGTTCTCTTTGTTGTTGTTTAACAAGTAACCTAGGGGACAAAGAGGTTGGTTAAAATTGTCAAGACCATAGATGGGACTTGGGGTGCTCGTAATCCCCTCATGAATACAGAACCTGCCACTTAAGTGAATAAGAGAAAAAAATAAATTATGTGCTCCTTGACAATGTACTCATTTGCTCATAAAGTCATGTTCATGACATCCAAAGTCTGTTTTCTTCAGGGTCTTCACTGCTTTAAATGCAGGATTTCTCAGAGCTGTTGGCATTCTAAGAACGCTGGGAATCTCCAAGGGGAAGAGGGAGGGGAGGAACAGGAGCCCCCTTTACGTCCCCAGAACGTCGTGGAGGGTCGGTGCTAGGGGAGGAACAGGAACCCCCTTTGCGTCCCCAGAAGGTCGTGGAGGGTCAGTGCTAGGGGAGGAACAGGAGCCCCCTTTGCGTCCCCAGAACGTCGTGGGGGGTCGGTGCTCTGCAGAGTGCTTGGGAGATGTGCTCCCTGCCGTCCACAGTGCTGTGTGCAGAGCGCCCGTCCTGGAGAAACACTTGCCTGATGCTTTCAACTCTTCCTACCCTGGATCATAGTGATGTATCTGTTGCTACAGGAGAATCTTTTCTTTGCTGCTGGAAGCATGATCAGTGTGATGGTAAACAGACTTGATTAAACATATGACTGTCTTCCAAGAGTTGCCTATCTATGAGCTGAATTTGCCAAGGGGAGCTCTGGAGTCCTCACACAGATGGGCGCAGAGCCCCAGTTCTGTATCCTGCCGTGTAGAGAGGATCCTGCCATGTGTCAGGGAAGAAATCCCTGGAGCAGCCAGGATGAGGCAGCCAGGCCCATGTACGAGGCTGAGTGCTGGGCCTTGGACGCAGCACCCTGGTGTCACCAATGCCCATGCGGCGAGGACAGCAGCGTGAGCGCCCTATTAGCAGCTGCTGAGATTCTCTCCGTCAGGAATAGAACTGTGTTTGGTCGAGGACAGTTTTACTTTAATGTCCTGTTTTATGCCATTTTCTTACAGGTTTTTTCATCCTTTCTTCATTTATACCCCTGTCCAGTAGAGTCTAGATTTGTGCTGACCAGTACATCAGTCAGTGAAGTTTGAAACTCAGTTCCTCGTGTCAGATACTCAAGCCACATGTGACTGGTGGCAACTCTGGATGGACAACACAGATATGGGACATTTCTGTCCTTGCAGAAGCTGCTGTGGGAGAGCCCTGACCGCTGTCAATATTCGAGAACACTTTCTGGGCCTTGCGGCACCTCTGCCTACTTTATTATGTTAGAGGTTGTAGGACTGAGAGTGGACAGATGTCGGATGTCCACACAGAACTGTCCTCTGTGCCCTTTCTCACGTGTACTTACTGGGGTTGAGTGAGATGTGCTTCCCACCTGGGGGGTCCTCCACCTTGGCAAGTGTGACTCTGCGTGGCAGCCCTTGCTGCATCCGTCAGGGTATCTCCACTTTGCACACTGAAGAGGCATCTTGGCACAGTTCTTTCCTGTTAATGTACTTTAAAATCTAGTTCAGGAGCATCCAATGTGGCATATTAAAAATTTCTTTTGAATCCCGCACACGGCCCCTGTCCAGCTCCTGGAGCTCGCTGTGTACTTAGTACTGTGCTTGGTGCAAAGCTGCTCTAGCTGTAGGTCCCTCCCTGGTGGTGCTAGAATGATCTCACCCAGCGAATGCCTTTCTCCCTTGGTTGGCCCTCAGTAATTTATTTTGATGTCCTTACTGGAACGGGCCTAGAAGGAAGATGTTGGAAGCAGTTAGTGCCGAGACGTGGTTCTGCCCTAGCTGGCCCTGACTTCCATTTCAGCAGTGACCCGCCGCTCCGAGAAACATGCTGCTGTAGGCGTGAGGGTGTGAACATTTTACTCAGCACAGTCAGGAGGCTCAAACATGTTCTTTTTTATTGCATGGGGTGCCTCAGTCAGTTAGGATGTCAATAGATGACTGAGTGGTTCCCAAACCGGAGATGACATGGTAAGTAGGGACTTGCAATGCTGGAATCTCATCTCACTTGGAGAAATCGCCACCTGGCGTGGTGACCAGCTGGACCCCAGAGCTGACCAGGTGTCAGAGCAGCTCCACGTGGGGCTGTGGGCTCTTCCAGGGGAGGGGTGGTGGTGCCACTTAGCGAGTGTCTGTCATGGCCTGAGATGGGCACTGTGTATACACTGTCTCCCCACAAGGTCAGAGAACCTGTGTTGTCTTTTGAGGGTTGGAGAGGTCAGTAGCTTTATTTCTTAAAAGAGGTCTAACAAACAAACAAGGGGGCGGGGCTGGGTAAGACTAAGGCAAACCGTGGCTGTCAGCCAGGAGAAGGTGGCAAGGGGAGGCCGCAGCTGTCTCTGTCCCAGTCTGAGTGGTGTCTCCTGGGCTCTCAGTACTCAGAGGCTGAGTAAGGGCTTGTGTAACGTCTTTGTAACCGTTGCCTGAAGTAGATACTGTGCACAATTTGCAGAGATCAGAGTACTGAGGCTCAGAGTGGTTGGGTCAGTTGTCTCTGATCCCACATCTGGAATGTGGCAGAGCCGTGCTTTAGACCGAGTAAAAAGCCCAGGTGCCCCTCTGGGCTGCAGCAGGAAGAGCCGCCGGGGCATGCATCTCTTCCTGTTCTCTTTGAACTGTCTCTCTCAATTGCTGTGTATTTGGGTTTTTTTGTTTGTTTGTTTGTTTTATATTTTTAATTTTGATATAATTTCAGAGTGACAGAAAAGTTAAGAGTATAAATAGTTCTACCCTTTACCCAGATGTGCAGGGTTATGGTCGTTTTAAGAGTGAAGTGTGAGCCTGTGGTTTGGGCCACAGTCCTTGAACACAGTCGAGCCAGAGGCCGGGCGTGTCCCTCCTGAGAAAGCTCACGGGTGAAAAGATGGTGCTGTGACCCCACCCAGGCGCTGCAGTCAAGCTGCAGGCTGGAAGGAGCAGGAAGGAGTCTGAGGAGTCATAATTCTGCAGGAAGAACTCTCCCTCTGAGAAACTGGGGGACAGCTGGGGGAATATGAAACAAAATTAACTTATAAAAAGATGACTTGTAACTTACCAAACTGACGCTCAGCGTCACACCCTCCCTGACTGCCAAGAACAACAACCCAGCCTTTATCCAGGGCGGCTGCACCCATGCTGTTTCCTCCCCGCCCTCCCACAGTGAAAGGCTGTGTTCCCTCTTCCACCTCGGCCATGTCACCTTTAAAACGCTTCCTGCTTTGTTTTCACCTGTGACCTGTTGGCTTCTTTGCCCTGTCTGGGTGTCAGGTTCTCTCTCCCTGCTAACACTGCTGTGTTCCCAGAGACTGAATCAGTACTTGCTGTAGGCTGGGCGGGGTGGCTCACGCATGTAATCTTAGCACTCTGGGAGGCTGAGGCAGGTGGGATCCTTTGAGCTCAGGAGTTGGAGATCAGCATGAGCAAGAGCGAGACCCCATCTCTGCTAAAACTAGAAAAAGTAGCTGGGCGTTGAGGTAGGCAACTATAGTCCCAGCTACTCAGGAGGCTGAGGCAGGAGAATCCCTTAAGCCCAGAAGTCTGAGGTTGCTGTGAGCTATGAAGCCACGGCACTCTACCCAGGGAGATAGAGTAAGAATGTCTCAAAACAAAAACAACCCCCTGTACTTAAAAGGAGGGAGGCGATTGTTACCTTTTTGTGGGAAAAGGAGTGAACACTTTGGAGGCTTTCAAAGTTGGGGGTGTTTCTTCACCCCAGGGCTTTGAGACTACTCCCTTGCTGCCAGACTCAGAAACAGTGCTCAGTCTCCACTTTGGAAGCATGTTTTTCTTTGCGGGTCTTCACTGTCCCCCCTCTCCCCCAACAGCAGACAGGAAGCACTATAAGGGTAGAGTCTGCCTTGCTGGGTGGGTATCCCCACACTGCCCAGCACTGGCAGGAGCTTGGCAAACATTTGCTCAATGGCCAGGCCTTGGCATATGATTGTTACGCTGGTTGACTTAGAAAATGCAGCTTTGGTTGGGTGCGGTGGCTCATGCCTGTAGTCTCAGCACTCTGAGAGGCCAAGGCAGGTGGATCGCTTAAGCTCAGAAATTTGAGACCAGCCTAACCAAGAGCTCTACTAAAAATAGATAAACTAGCTGGGTGTTATGATGGGCATCTGTAGCCCCAGCTACTCAGGAGGCTGATGCAGAAAGATTGCTCAAGCCCAAGAATTTGAGGTTGCTGTGAGCTGTGATGCCACAGCACTCTTCCCTGGATCACAGAGTGAGACTGTCTCAAAAAACAGGAAAAGGCAGCTTCACAGCCCTTTAGGGGTAGGGTCTGCTGCTTGCCCACTGTTTGCTTTCCAGGTGACGTTCTACTTATCAGATGACTGGCCTGGTGGGGATCTTGGAGATTTCTTTTTTTTTTTTTAAGTAAAATTTATTGCAACTTTATGCTGATTTGATAAGGTTCAGTCATTGAAAAGTCTCAAAGATTATTTACTGTCACTCAGACACCACTGAGCCCTGCAACCCAGTTGTCCCATGAATCAGCAGCACTGGCACCACCCAGGAGTTGGTCCAAAAGCAGAATCTATGAGGGCCAGGTCTCGGAGATGTTACATCTGACTCTGTTACTGCTCCCTACTGTTGCCTTGGTTTTTTAATCTTCTGAGGACAGAACACTGTTAGGAATGTCTCAGTTATCTACATGTGAATGATCCAGGGACAAGTTTCTCCTTCCAGACTGGCTTGGTCTTTTGATTTTCCAAAAATCAAAGAAAATCAAATGAGCAAGCCCATGGCCTGGCGGTGTGAAGGGGCCTGAGGACAGGTGTTCCGCAAAAACCTGTGATTAAGAATTGACCAGCTTTGCCTAACCTTGTTCTTTGCTGTTAGTCACTTCACTCTTGGAATTCTCGCGGACGTGCTGAGCCCTAGGATGTGTACCTGCTCTGCGTGTCCACAGCTGGCCACTCCATTTTTCACAGGGAGCCACCTTGCCCCCCTTGGTCATGCCAGGACAGCAGGGTCAGCTCTTTGCAGTCAGATCCCCTGGGCCAGGAAGTGTCTGGAGGTGATCTGCTTTAGTGCCTCCAGTTGTTAGAAAATGAGGAATAGGTCCAGCATGAGTCCATACTGTTTCCTCCCCTCCCTCCCACAGTGAAAGTGGGGTCTTGCTGTGTTATCCAGCCTGGTCTGGAACTTCAGGCAGACAGGCGAGTACGCCTGGGGCCTGGGTTAGCTGTGACAGACTCCAGCAGAGCCTGTGAGGTACAGGAGTGTGCACCATCCACAGCACCCTCTGCCCTGCTGGGGTCCCACCCCACGTCTGTGAAGTTGTAAGTTCCTGTTACACACTTCATAATGTGTGCTTTGAAGAGTCTTTGGATAGTTACTATTTAAAAATAAATGAAGAAGCCCAGACTATCTCATTTCCTTCTTCAGCCTTGAGCAGTTCCCAGCTAACTGGATTGGGGAGAGCAGGGCAAGCAGGGAGATGCGTACCTGTGTACATTTCACCTGGAAATCGTCGCTGAAGCTTTTGAAAAGTTATTTCAAGGCCCAGCGAGGTGGCTCCCACTGGCAATCCCAGCACTTTGGGAGGTCAAGGTGGGAGGATCACTTGAGCCCAGGAGTTGGAGGCTGCAGTGGGCTGTAGGGGCACTATTGCTGTCGAGCCTGGGCGACAGAGCAAGATCTGTCTCTTAAAAAAAAGAAAAGAAAACAAAAAGAATAGAAAAGTTATTTTAATCCACAGCTTTTTTTTACTTAGCCAGTAACACCAAAAATAAGATTGTTTTGGGGTTTTACACCAGCGGATAGAATGCTCCTGAGAGTCGTAGAGGCCTGCCGGGAAGTCAGCCTGCCTGGAGCTACTTCTCAATGTTACCCAGTACCCTGGCCCAGCAGCCCTCTCCAGGACATTGCTGACACAGAAAAGCTGCTGAGATGGGTTATAGTCAGAACACCCCACACAGGGTCTAGAAGAAGTTGAGGCTTGAGTGGATCAAGACCCACTTTACACTCTTCCCTGGTGTTTGTGCAGTTCCGTCCAGGTCCCTCCTAGTGTGTTTCTCGCACTGCACACAGTGGTGGGGATGGAGCCACCCTGTGATAGCCAGCTGTGCGGGCCAAGCATTTGTCTCCTGGAAAAGGCGTGTTTTCAAAGGCTTTGTTTTGAGGGGATAAAACATCAAGTTTTAATTACTTTTTTTGTCTTGAAGATTTTTAGGAAAATTTATCTTTTTTGAGTTGCTGTTTAGGGTAGAATGTGATTATGCAGCCCCCTCTTTTAAGTTTTTGAATGTTTACTTACGTTAGAATCTTGGCTGCAAATTCAACGGATTCATTTGTTTTCCTTTTTGTAGAGATGGGGTCTTGCGGGGTTGCCCAGCCTGTTCTGGAACTTCAGGCATCAAGTAGTCCTCCTGCCTCAGCCTCCCAGAGTCTGGGCCTGGCCCCAAGTCAGTGTAATGGAGACAGCATTGAGGAACTGGATTAAAGCGGAGCTTGGTCTCTTAGCTAGTTGGGTTGTCCTTGGACAACCACCTGACTTTTGTAAATCTTGATATCTGTTGCTTGGGGATGCTAACTAGCATTAATTAGCTCCTTGTTGGGAGAATCAAGTGAGAATTTGATGAATGCTTGGAGGTGCCAGTGAACTCTGGGCTAGTGAAGGTTGGCAGGCTTCCAGAGTTCATTTGCTTCCATGGAACAGTTTTGTTTCTTTTGGCAGGTTAATTTAATTTAGTTCTTAGAACTTGGTCTCATCTGGAGCTTGGAGTAATAATGCCTACTTGATTAAGTTGCTGGGAGGATTAAATGCTGTACAACACAGGATGGCCAAGTGTTGTGGTCTGGCCATTTGTGGTCATGTAGTAGCTGCTGCGATGTCACACTGTGACGTCAGTGTTGGTCCAGTGTTTCAGACAGTATAGGAGTCCTCCACAGCTGACCTCTACACTGACCACCCAACTCCACAGCCGACCAACCCTAAACTGACCACCCCCTCCACAGCTGACCACCCCCTCCACAGCTGACCACCCCTTCACAGCTGACCACCCCTACACTGACCACCCCCTCCACAGCTGACCACCCCTACACTGACCACCCCCTCCACAGCCAACCACTCTTACACTGGCCACCTCCCTACACCAATCATCACCTACCCTGACAACCCCTACACTGACCACCCGTACACTGACCACCTACCTACACTGACCATCACCTACCCTGAGTACCCCTACATTGATCACCCCCTACACTGACCACCTGCCTAAGTGGGCCTAACTTTCACAGACTGGACATGCACCACATGTGTGTATCAGTACAACAGGCCCAGTTCCTTATGTGACCACCTCTGTGCTGACCAGTCTGTTACAAGCCCTTGGGTGGTTACTGTACCCAGGTTTTCCCTGTAAATCATTAGTGAGTTCTTTAGAGTGATAAGACGGTTTAACCAATATTTTCCCATCCAGGGTTTGGGGAGGCAGTGAGGTGGGGTGAGACTGGAGGGGGATGGACAGGGAAGTCTGGTCTGGGGATTAGTCTGGAAGACAACTGCCCTCTGGTAGCTCATGATTTGATGGGTCAGCAGTCAGTGCAAGTAATGTTCATTAGCTACTATGCTTTGTGCTAATAAATACTGTAAAGCTAGAAAAGCCACGCAGTTAATGGAATTTGCTAAAGAGAGACTTTTGGCGTGTTTTAAAATACTGTTTAAAATAGAAATGGCCAGTCTAGCAGGCACTCTGAGGTTTTGCAAAAAAGAAGCTTAGGAAAGACCCTCCCCCCACCTTTTTTTTTTGAGACAGAGCCTTAAGCTGTCCCCCTGGGTAGAGTGCTGTCGCATCACAGCTCACTGCAACCTCCAACTCCTGGGCTCAAGCGATTCTCCTGCCTCCACCTCCCAAGTAGCTGGAACTACAGGCGCCTGCCACAATGCCCAGCTACTTTTTGGTTGCAGCTGACATTGTTGTTTGGTGGGCTGGAGCTGGGTTCGAACCCCCCAACTCAGGTGCATGTGACTGGCGCCTTAGCTGCTTGAGCCACAGGCCCCGAGCCGTAGGCAAGACCCCTTTGCAAAATAATACTTGAAGTGTTGCTTATAAGAGCTGACTTATAGTTGTATTTGTTGTATCCCCTGGGAAAGGATGAGACACAATGGCTGGTGAGCCTGGAGATTTTGGAAGTGGGAGAGGCAGGGAGAGGGTCAAGGTGATGTGCGTGTGGTGGTTTTGTGTGGAATGTAGAAGAAGCCTGGCTTATCTGCACTTGTTTCTGAGGTTGCTCATGTGTAACATGGCTTGTTTTTCTTCTAGGATGTGGAGAAAGAGAAGGAAACCCACAATTACCTCAGCAAAGAGGAAATCAAAGAGAAAGTTCATAAATATAATTTAGCAGTCACAGACAAACTGAAGATGACCTTGGTGAGTACCCATAATACTGTTGAGGTTGAAACCCATCAGGAGACAAATATAAATTGTTGTTGCTGCAATCTGTGTATTTTTAAATCTCAGTATAATACTTTTGTAGGAGTTTAGTGGTCAGGGTACACAGGAGAATAGAATATTTCTGTATATTCTGTAGAATAAATCAAATCAGATTTGTATTTTGAAGTATCTTTGTGTCAAAATCAGTTACTGGGTTAACTGTAAAACTATGAAATACTATCACAGCACTCGGGAGGCTGAGGCAGGAGGATTGCTTCAGCCCAGGAGGTTCTCTGAGTTAGGCTGAGGCCACAGCACTCTAGCCAGGGCGACAGAGTAAGGCTCTGTCTCAGGGTAAAAAAAAAGTGAAACACTTTAAAAATTTATTTTAAAAGATTTTTTGACACAGTCCTCAAAGGACTTTCAGCATCACTGCCTAACATATAGATGGTAGCTGGGATTCTAACAAAACCTCAGGCAAGTTTACCTTGTAATAAAGTAGATATGGAAGTTATCAGGAAGAGGACTTTGTGCCCTGGGTTGGAGTGTGGAGGTTGTATGTCATGGAGTGTGTGTTCACATACAAACTGGCTGAGACTTTCCTTTGCTGGTCAGTGTGAGATGAGCAGTGGTTCGTGCCCAGCTCCGTGCGTGCTGTCCAGGCTCTGCACCACACTGCCCGGAGCTCAGAGGGGGAGGGTGTGGGGGAAACAGCCCCTGACAGCTGAGCCGGGCGTCACGCTCCCATCGCCTGAGCTGATATCCAGGTCTCGTTGGTTTGGTGGTCCTCTTTAGAGGGCATGTCACCCTGGGCGCCTGCGTCTCAGTCTCCTGCTGTGAACTGGAGTTCAGTGAAGGGCAGGGTACCCTGTTAGAAGCAGGCCCTGCTGAATTCTGTGACCCTTGTAGGGAGAGGCTTTTACGTAGGCACCTTCATGATGAAGGACCCCTCCCCAGGGTGGGATGGGGGACTGTGCCGAGAGGGGGCCAGGGGGCACATTGACCCACGATGGTTCTCTTTATTCCACCAGTGACGTTTCAAACATGTTTTTCACCAAGGGAAAGAAATTCCACTATGTTTTTTTTTTTTCTTTCCCTACAGAGATTAATAGAGATACAAGTCTTCCTGTCATTTTAAAGATAGCCGTTTTAAGTCTTGTGCAGTACTCTTTTGTGCACCACATTTTTCTAAGAGTGAACAAGTGAATTAGTACAGGCAGGGCCCTAATTATAAACATCCGTCCTACAAACAACTCACACTTAGAACAGAGGTTATTATAGGCGATAGGCAAACGTACTGGTAACAAGTTACAGACAAACTACTTAAGAACAAACCTGTAGAACCTCTTTCCTAAGGGGCACTGCCTGTATTGTAAGTCGATCTCGAGGAAGGAGGAACAATGGGTCATAAAGGAGGTTTCTTTGTGTGTCCTACCTTACTTGTGTCATTTGTGTGTAACACTTGATGATTCGTTTTAATAAAATATTAAATGAAATCTTTTCTAAATATACTGAACGCAAAAAAAGAAAAAGGTGAAGGCAAGACCATTATTACTATTTTTGGCCACTAAGAAAGTAATTCTGTCACAAATTGTTGATAATACCTGTAGTCTACATAGAGGCTTGGACTGGCTGTTATCCCACACTGTGTGCTGTGTATGCTCCATAAAAAAGTCTAAGCAAAAATGGTAATCTGGAACATGCCCTGCTGGCTGCTAGGCATGAAAATAGCCTGTTTTCTTCCTGTCGACTCATTGCTGACCAAGACATTCCACAGTCCTCACTGTGCCCTTCCTTTTTGTGTGTTAGTCACCGTGGAAGACGGTGTCCCTCTGAGCATGCAGTGTGGACGTGCCCTCGAGCTAAAGCATCTGCGGTCCTGCAGGTGTCCACCTCTGCACCAAGGCCGCACAGCGGGCCTGACCTTTCCCCGGTAGCTTCAGAGGCGGCTCAGCTGCCACATCTGCCCACAGGCCCTGCCTCTAGGGGCACTTTACAGGGTGTACTGACCTGCCTTGGAGGTCATTCTCTGGGGGGGCTCCTTAGTGAAGTGACACCTCCCCCCCCCACATGCCGGGAGAGAAGAGAGCCAGACAGAGTTTTAGCTCCTGTTTGTTCTGATATCCCCTTCCCTGAAGTGTTTCTGTTCTCTCCCTGCTCAGAATTCCAATGGGGTTTACACTGGCTTCATCAAAGTTCAGATGGAACTCTGCGCACCTCCCCAGACTTCGCTGAAGCCTGGAAAACTCACTCCTGGATGCAATGACTGCATGAACACACTTCACATCAGCAGCACAAACACTGTCGGTGAAGTGATTGAGGCCCTGCTCAAAAAGTTTCTCGTGACTGAGAGCCCCTCCAAGTTTGCACTTTATAAGCGCTGTCACAGGGAGGATCAAGGTACGCTGAGCCACGTCGAGTGGGAACGGCTCTGCTTCCGCTGGAGTCTGGTGGAGACGGGTGGGCATGTCTGTGTCATCCTGTCAGAACCTGGAGTCAGATTCTGGGAGGGGACATGCACTTGGTATATCCTGGCCGTCCCATGGCTGTGGGTCTGAGCCTAGAGGCGTCCACCTATAATGGAGGGGCTTTTATTTTCTTAAGGGGAGTGGCTCTGAGTGTAACGCACTTCAGGGAACACTAGAGAAGGCCTCTGCGCTTGAGTTTCTGTGGCACACTCCACCCTGGCTGTGCCTCTGCGGTGGGCGGTGTTATAGTGCACCCGACTGACCGCTGGCAGTGGCCTGGCCGAGTGCTGTCCTCACTTGGCTGGCCATGCCTCTGCGGTGGGCGGTGTCACAGAGCACCCCAGTGACCAGTGGCAGTGGCCTGGCCCTGTGCTCTCCTGCTCACTTGGCTTCTCCCTCTGGGCATTACACAGGGACCTCAGCACCCTTGTCCTCCAGAGGCACATGGAAGGGGTGAATAACATTGTGACTGTGGTCTGTCTGAACTTCTGTCCACATTCAGGGGATAGAAAGAGACTGTGAATTACGGCTCGAGAACAAAGGCTGTCCAGGCGGGCAGAAATTGGTACAAATGGTGGCGATTAAGCGGTCCTGGTGCCACCTGAGAATGTCAGGTGTCCGAGAGCAATTAACTATTTAAGATTTCTCTAGTTTTTCTGGATAAAGCCTAAAGCAGCTATAGAAGATATATTGATTTTGACATGGTAACATCGCCTGTCAGTTGTGCAGAATGGAACCCAGCACACAGTTTTTAAACACTACAGAGAGGCACAGGCAGAGCACCCGTCCTCAGGTCCGGGCCTTGCAGCCTGGGGACACTTCTGTTTCCAGGGAATCAGCACCCCTGGGGCAGGTGTGTCTGGAAGGTTAGCATAGTGGAGAAGCTGGGGGTTTCATCTTGCCAGCCACTCTGCCTCCTCACCTGAACTGCAGCTGTGTAACTGGGAGTCCTGGCATTCTGTTGAAATAAATACCACCCCACAGGCAGCGCCAGTACATGCACATGCGTGTGTGTGTGTACGTACACACATAGCTGTGCTCGAAGCCACCAGAGCTTGTATTCTGAGTATCTGGTTTGTTTGTGGCTGCTAATTCTAGATTAATCTGTGAAGAGATTTGCCCTGAGAGCTCTGATTTCCTGTTCTTTGGATAGCGTATTTTTATTGCTTTTAAAGGGGTTGTACGTCCCTTTTTTGAGTTTCTCATCTGGCATTCTAAAAGGTAGAGCAGGCCTAATTGTAAGCAAATTTGGGGACTGATAGCTTATTCTTAAAAGTGATTTCCTTCTTAATCAGGTACAGTAGTTTGTATTGGGCAGACAGAACAGAAATAGAGCAGATATCATCACGGGTGGGGCGCTGGTGATGCAGGAAGCGGCTGGTGCTTGGAGGTGGGACAGCACTGACCTGTTACCTTATCTGGAGGAAGGGATCTGTTTGTAGATGACTGATCTCAGCAACATGCTCCTTGTTTTCTCCCCAGTCTATGCCTGCAAGCTCTCAGAACGGGAACACCCCCTCTATCTGCGTCTGGTGGCAGGACCTAGAACAGACTCGCTTAGTTTTGTTCTTCGTGAACATGAAATTGGAGAGGTAAGTGGTCGTTCCTTATTGCTTTAAACTTTGCGGAATTAGGGCGCAACTGGGGCCTTGTTATTGCTCTCTTGACTTGACTACTGAGGGGGAGGGAGAAGGGAAGGGGAGTGAGAGAGATTTTTGAAGCAGAAATGAACCCAAAGTTAGCCTATAGTATAATTCGGTTACAGCATTACACTGCCCTGTACTTCTTAGAGGTGGAGAAAATAAAGTTTTTCACTTTATCTCCGTCCGAGAGTCATTTTCACCCCTTCCTACCTCCAGAGCACTCTGACGCAGCTGTACTTTGAAAGCTGACACTCTCCATGTGTTTCTGCTAACAAAAGTCTCCAGGCTAATTCCCTTCTAAAGTGAACTAAAAGGAAATCCGATCTCTTTACCATGAAAGACACTTAACTTTCTAGAATCCTGTTTTCCTCTTTGTCTGGTCAAATGATTAAGAAACTGTGTCTCTGTCTCTGAGACGCAGTTTGCCCTGCTCTCCGGGAGGCTTGTATGTGGCCAGTTCAGTAGAAGAGAAAACCCCTGAGCCGGCCTCAAATCACATGTCTGCTGCAAACCCCCAAGGCTCTGGTCTCTTAGTCTTCCATCTGGACAAGACCTGCCATGTCATGTCCCAGGAGGGTGGCACAGTGAGCAGGGGGCTTCTAGGTTAAAAGTTAGGGAACCGGGACTCTGCCTCCTTCTGTTTGTGAGGAGGGTGTTCCATGGCACAGTGAGCAGGGGGCTTCTAGGTTAAAAGTTAGGGAACCGGGACTCTGCCTCCTTCTGTTCGTGAGGTTGGGACATGACCTTGGGTAAATCTTCTCATCTTCCAGCACTCAGCTTTAGGACCGGTAACCAGGACTAAATTTAAAAGGTAGTTTTGAGTCACGATAAGAAATGTGTGTAAATGTGTTTTGTAAGTGGTACATCTATATGTAAGTATAAGGTAGAACTTGGTGCAGGGAGTTTTAGGAAGACAGTGATTTTAGGCATTGTTGAATTTGTTTTGATGCTAGTATTTCAGAGCTTTTTAAGAAATTCAGACCTGTGTTTTGGGGAGGAAGTCGCTGCACAAGTGTGCTTTGGCTTTGTGGCTGGGCAGTGTCCCTCTGGAAGCTTGAGCCAGATCCACAAGCATAATTTAGCCCATGTTTTCCTCTCTGGTTCTGGGTCTGTTAAGTGTTCCACAGAGCTTAGCGCAACTTGGGCTACTCTGAAATTTGCGTTGCTCTGCGTTCTGGACGCCCTGTGGGACCTTGTATGTTCTTGTTTCTGTTATCCAAGAAAGACCGACCTGAGGGAGAATACTTTCCATCGCTGTTACAGGGTGGGAAGAGAAAAGATACTTCGTATAATGTCTTTATTTTAGAGACCATGACCTCTGTGAAAAATAAAATGTTAAATTTAAAAGAAATTAACAGAATATTCTAACATAGAAAGTTTTGCTCCCGTACTTTCCGTTCCTTGTTTTCTCTAATAACCAGCGTCCACCTCTGTTCCAGGGGGCTTCTGTCCTGAGGCCACCTGGGGGATTCTTCACTCCCCTCTGTTCACTGGTGTTAGTGAGTCTCAGCTGGGACCTGGGGCCCCTTTGAGAAGGGAGGACGTATTTGGGAAGACCTCAAGATGATGCTGAATACCCGCCTTGACGCTGACTGCTTTAATTAAAAAAACAAAAACAAAAAAACCCAACTTATGTTGTGCCCTGCTGAGTGTCAGGTGTGGTTAGGGAGGCAGAACTCAGGTCCTTAAGGCCAAGAGATGAGCTCCAGAGGGAGGAGTCCCGTAGCTGCAGTGTAGGGGAGAGCAGGTGAGATGGAGAAATGGAGGCAAAGCAGATAGTTACTCTGCTTTGTGATGAGAGACAGAGTTGAGTGCCGCCCAGGCTGGGGTGCAGTGGAGGACAGTCACAGCTCTCTGTCACCTGGGTCTGCTGGCCTCAAGCAATCTCCTGCCTCAGCCTCCCAAGTAGCTGGGACTATAGGCACCTGTGCCAGCTTCTGGCCAATTTTTTATTTCATAGTATTAAGAGATGGGGGTCTTGCTGTGTTGCCCAGGCTAGTGTCAAGCTCCTAGCCTCGGGTGATTCCTCTCCTCTCAGTCTGGGATTATAAGAATGAGCACTTGCACCTAGTCTTCATTCATGCATTAGTTAATTAATTAGTTAATTAATTCATGAAACAGAGTTTCACTCTGTTGCCCTGGCTAGAGTGCCATGGCATCATCATAGCTCACAGTAACCTTAAACTCCTGGGCTCAAGCAATCATCCTGCCTCAGCCTCCCGAGGGGCTAGGACTGCAGGCGCTGCCACAATACCCAGCTAATTTTTCTATTTTTAGAGATAGGGTCTTGCTCTTGCTCAGGCTGATCTTAAACTCCTGAGCTCAAGGGATCCTCCTGCCTTGGTCTCCCGGAGTGCTGGGATCACAGGCGTGAGCCACTGCACCTGTCTCCTCTAATAGGGTTAAAATCTTGCTTGTCTTCAGGGCAGCCAGTGCTCCGTGAGTGCTTCTGAGAGACTCGGTCCTGGGTGGGAAGTGGTGGACGGCTTCTTAGAGGAGTGGCATGTAAGCTGAGACTGAAGGATGAGTAGGAATTCTCAGCTAGGCAAAGTGAGAGGGGAAGGGCAGCTCCGTGGGTGGGGTCTTCACACTTAGCCAAACAACTAAGGGAAGAGGAGAGTCTTGACCAGATTTGCATTTCACAAAGGCTCTTCTGTTTGGGGAACACCCTGGGGCTGTAGGGCGGGATGGAGATGGGGAACCTGGGAGGGCTGTCCCAGGACTATAGGAGCAGATAGTGGTCGCCAGCCCTGGAGGGTGCAGAGAGCAGCCGGCTGAGTGATGGTGGTGGGCTGGTTGTGGGTGGTGGGAAAGACGGCAGTGACCACGAGGGCCCTACGTCAACAGGGATGGAATATGGCCTTGTTTCTAAAGCCTCTGGAGTCCAATCAGGTGAAGAACAGAAGTGTCTAATGCACTTAGGGCAAGCTGGCTTGGGGGGTTAGGGAGGAGCTGGCTGGGTGCTTGGGGCTGGGTGCTGGGGGCACAGGGCTGGGGGGCTCTGGGTTAGGGGCGCTCTGAGCTGGGAGTCTGGGTGCTTGGGGCTAGGGGCTCTGGGCTGGGCTGCAGCCTCTCCTCTGGATGCCTGCTGGCATTCCTGAGTCGGACGCCCACATTATTCTTTCTGTGTTTTATCCAAGTGGGAAGCTTTCAGCCTTCCAGAACTACAGAATTTCTTGCGCATCTTGGACAAGGAGGAGGATGAGCAGCTGCAGACCCTGAGGAGGCGCTATGCAGCCTACAGACGCGAGCTGGAGGGAGCCCTGAGCCAGGCCTGGACACCCGGATAGCCGGGCCCTGCCCGGGCTCTGCAGACCAAGGACAGTGCAGATGGTTCTGCCCATGCTCCGGCCTCCCCTTTTGCCTCTAGGCCTAGTTTTCCACACTGGCCACAGCGCCCTGCACCTTCAGCCTCCCGCACACAGTGCCTGCCAGTCCACTCCGTCACCGCATATGGAGTCTGCCAGTGGGCTCTGTCAACGCCTGCAGAGCCTCCCAGCCTGATCGTCACCGTACACGGGGCCTGCCAGCCCTCTCTGTCACCACACGCTGTGTTGCCTTGGCAGCTGTGCATCTGCTGTCTCTGGAGCATCGTAGTGGGCTTGGGAGATGAACTCTGGAGTTTTTTAGTCTGTTTTTGTCCTTAATTTCTTTTTTTTTAGTTATTTTAATTATGTGATGATAATGATAAGCTTAAGGATGTGCAAATGATTTTTTAAAAGCTTAACTAGGAACCTCTCTGAATACTTGCCCTATTTGAAACTACCTGTTTTTTTGTTTTTTAATGTCAGAGGAATCTATCCATGTGGATCAAAAGGCACAGGAAGCTAGGAACTCTAAGGAATTTATGAAGGATTTTGTAGCATTTGGACAAAGAAAGTAAAAGCAAGTTTGACAGAAGGCAGGTGTAGCGTGGAGAGCTCAAGGCTGGGAAGGCGGCCTGGCTGGTAAGTGGAAGGTAGAGGAGAAAGGGGTAGTTGCGTGTGAGTGAATTAAAAGCGTTCAGTGGTGAGATGCTAAACTCATTTTAGGAATGTTTCATTTCCTGGTGGGTAAACTGTGGGAACAGAGCCAAAGAGCACAAACTAAACCAAAAGGAAGGACCCATGGACTCTGCAGCCGACCAGAGAACCGAGCAGGTAGAATTCGGAACGTGGGGGTGGGGCCCATGCGGCTGCCTCTGCCCTGCGGGTGGAAGCTTCTCTGCACAGGCAGGGCTGGGACCACGTGCTGAGCTGCATTCAGTGTATACGCAGTTGCCCCCAGAAGTTGGTTTCAAAGTTGAAAAGCAGTTGGGTAGGGGCAGCTGTTTTCACATGGACTGTGAGCTGGGGGGTTTGTGAAGTAAAAGGCTCACAGCTCCCTTCTGGACAGTCCTCCCTCCCTCCCATTCCTGTTTCCTTGTCGTTCTCCCCCGTCCCCCCAGTCCCTTCTCCTCCTTTCTTCCTTTTTGCCTTCTCTCTCCTCCTTGCTTTTCTTTCTTCCTTCCTCTTATACTTCGGAGGCTGCTCTTCCCTAGCCTAGAACAGGGATGTTGGGTCAAGACCCAGTCCAGCCAGGCCTTCAGCTCTGAAGGACGGCTGTGTGTGGGAGGGGAGTCCACACCTGGCTGACCACACCTCAGGGGCTCTCTGTGGAAACACATTGTTAAAGTACATGTTCCTGTCATCCAGAGAGGTGCATGTGTGGTAACAGAAGCCTTCCTTGGAACAGGCTGAACAGCCCCATTTTGTGCAGCCGTTAATCCGAGACCAGAGGAAAAGGGCTGCTGTGGTTCCCGAGGAGCTGTACATTCTGTTTGTAGTCTGGGTGTTTTTGTTTATAAATTCCCAAGGAATTGTTGACACTTTGGTGACACTTAACGGATTCTTTTTGAAATTCCAAGGTGCTTCCGTTCTTCACCTCTGAAGAGAACTGTGCCTTTTATTGGCTTCCTGTCCCTCTTGGTGGCTCGCCCCATCTCGTGGGAGGCAGATTCAGGTGTGGGCCTTGCTGTGCCACAGTCTGCCGAGACAATCGAACCTTCCTCAGCTTTTAGGAAGAGCTGGGGGGTGGAGTGGGGGCAGATAGTAGAGCTAGCTTATAAAGTATGTATGGCACGTCTCATTTAACTGTGCATGGGACCTCTGAGTGCATTGATGGGGTTTTAGTGACACTGTCACCCAGCACCCGGCCCTCGTTGTTCAGGGAGTGCCTTCGTGTTTTTATACTGGTTTACTATTCAGATTATGACTTGGGTTTGAGTATACTGTTGTCAACCACCTGGTCTTTTAATTACTTACTTCAGTAAACTTACGTTTTGTGAAGTATTTGCTTCTCAGATTGAGACACTGTTAGAACCTAAAGTAGTAGCTGATGGGAATCTGTGAATTTTTTTTTTTTTTTTTACTTGAAGTAGATTGTCTAAAACAGGCATTCTCATCTGTATTTACCCAGAACCTCACTCATCGTCACGTGCACTGCAGGTTACAGTTTGTATAGAATCTCTCAGTTTGTGGTTCGTGAAGACTGATATTCTTTCCCAAACACTGGTTACTGCAGCAGCATTTTTAATGTGTAAAAGAAAAAAAAGCCACTAAGGCCAAATATTTTTTACAAATCCTTACATTAAACTGTCTAAGCTTTGCTGCTCCGCGGTTCTCTCTGCAGTGTGGCTGGGACAGGGTGTGCTAACCAGAGGGCTGGTGTTGCAGAAGAGCATTTTAAATCGCAGGAGTAAGGAACTTATACTATTTATAATTTTGATGAGTTTATTTTTATAGGGAAGATTTTTCTCCCCTAAATTGTTTCTGGAATGGCAAAATTATTCCCATTATTAAAAATTAAAGTTGTTGGTGTTTGTGTGTTTTAATTTATGATAATGTACTAGGTAAGAAAAGTGGCCACAGGACTGGGGACGGCTGCCTCTGGAGACACCGCAGGGGAGTGTGCTGGGAGCAGCTTTCCCGGGTTGGGGTGGATTGTATTTGCTCTCCCAAATTAATTTTCCTTTTGTCCTGTCCTCTGAGTGCCTGCTTGTATAGCACATTCCTATTTAATATAAAACAGTTGTTTTATTGTAATTGTGAAACATACATACATTCAATTCTTGAGGGTAGGCGTTCAAGACCAGCCTGGACAACATAGCAAGACCCATCTCTACAAAAGAAGAGTAAGAAAATTAGTGGGGCGGCCCCAGCTCCTCGGGAGGCTGAGGCAGGAGTTCCAGGCTGCAGGGAGCTATTATTGTACCACTGCACTCCAGCCTCGGCAACAGAGTGAGACCCTATCTCAAAAAAACAAGGAACACAAAAGTGTATAAAGTATATGAACAGATTAAAGACTTATCACAAAAGGATACCCTGGGACCACTACCAAAATAGAACCTTGTTAATTCTTCAGAAGTCTCTTTCTGCCCCCACTGTTGCACTGAGGTCTGCTGCTGCAGACAGCGGACTTCAATGTGAATGGAGTATTTGTGTTTTCAGGTCAACATGCCTGTCTTACAGGGGTGGGTTGGAATGTGTCTGAGGAACCCTGGTGGCTGCAGGTTTCTGTTCTGTGCGTGCACTGGGCTCTCCAGCACTTTGCCTCTGTGTCTGCAGTGGGGACACATTTTCACTGCTGTAGTGACCCCTGGAGGGGCTGGGGACATAGCAAGGCTGGTCCCCATTAGAGAGGGAACTATTTCAAATAGGATGGGTGCTTTATCAGTGACAATGTTATGGCTCCATAGAGGTCTCCTTTTTTGCTGAAAATTTAGAGGCATTTAGTTTAGGAGTTTAGCTTAGGTTACTACCCAGGTTTAGGGGGTGCTTGGGGATTTTTGTCCCTTCAAGGGTGTTAGCTTTCTGTCTTCAGCTGCTTTTCACAATTTGTCATCAGTTACTGTTACTAAAAGCAAAATGCTCGAGATTCAAGGCTGATTGGCAGAACCAGAGGCTGTGCAGTGCTTTCCCTGTGCTCCGTAAACATGGTCACAGAGTGTTGTCTGTCTGCCCAGGCAAGTTACAGCCACAGTGCTTGGAGCAGCTGGGACCAGGTGCTGGTGTCGCGTCAGCATAAGGCAGTGGGGTGCTGGGTGACCTGGGGCAGAAGGCTGCGTGTAGGTGCAGTCTGGGCCTTGGCCTTTTTTCTCCTTAATGTTTTCGTTCCTGTAAACTCTCCCCAGAGAGTAATCTCCTGGGAAACTGGGCCGTGTCTTCACTTTGCATCTCTTCTAGCTGCAGGGCATGAAGTTTATGGGACTGAACATGGTGCCATGTCTGGAAACAGCACTTGGGCAGTGTAGTGGCGGAAGATGCTGTTGTCTGGGCGGACCCCGCACCGAGGCTCCCGGTTCCTGGGTAGTCAGTGCTCACCGCCCGCAGGACTTGTAAACAAGGTCTGCCGTGGAGGAAGGAAAGGGGCCTGGGTGATTGGGGGCCAGAGTTCTGCTTGTTGTCCCTGTGTGCAGAGGACCAGACCCTGCACCCTAGTTTCCTTCTTTGAAGGAGCAGCGGTGGAGAGTGAGTCTAGGGCAGAAGCTGCCCACGGGGAGTCAGTCCCTCACTCGTTCCAGCCTGCCCGAAAGAACCCAGCCTGCCATGCTGTTCCCAGGCCTCATAAAGTTGCTTCTCGCCTCATCTGGGAGACTGGGGTGGAGGCAGCCCCTCCTGGGGACTCAGGCAGGAGCAGAATCATTCTTTGTCTGAGCTACTTACTTGCCCAGCACTGGAAGAGGTAGGGAGCAGGGCCAGACGATCTGCCTGGATTTGGGCAACAGGTGCCTGGGAAACCCCACCAGAACCCTGGCCTGCTACAGCTGCTCACAGCTATTCTCCCCTGCACCAGCTTTGGGGGCCTGTGGGACCCACTGAGAGAAGATGACTTGGATGTGTGCGTGGAGCCTGCCAGCAAGAGTCCATTAAAATGTTTTCCCACACGTGCTGAGGACATCTTAGCAACCATTCGAACAAAGAAGCTTCTACTTAGTTTCAGTAACAACAGCTAGGAACCAGTGTTTGTATTTTTGAGTATGTAATTTACATAGACCCTGTCCTGTATCCCCCTTTGGAGACAAGTGTGTCCTGCCCTGGGTACCTACAGTTGGATACACTTAGGGGAGAGGATGGCTCCATTCCTCTTGGTCTGCTAGGTGTGGGCCTTGCCAGTTAGGTAGTGTTGCGTAACAAATTAGCCCCAAGTGGCAGTTTAAAACAGCGTTAAACTATCGTATTACCTTTTTATTTTCTGTGGGTCAGTAGTTGGGAGCAGCTGAGCTGGATGGCCTTTGTCTGGGCTCTCTTAGGAGACAGCAGTTAAGATTTTGGCTAGGTGGGAGTCCACCTGAGGCCGTGACTCTACAGAAGCAGCCTGGAGCATCTGCTGCTCAGATGGCTTGCCAACCTGGCTCAGGTAGGGTTGGCTCGCCCACATGGCTTAGGTGGGGAGGTCATTTTCCTCCCCACGTGAACTTTAACCCAGGATGACTTTGGTGTCTTTGTGCTATGACAGTTTATCCCAGAGTGATCAGAGTCAGGTGGAAGGGCTGTGCCTCTTGGGCCCAGTCTCTGTGGTCACACACGTCACATGTGCTACTCTGCCACCCACCACGTGGACTGCCCAATGCAGATGTGCTGTGCACAGGAGGCTACTTGGGGCCACTAGGAGCCATCTGGAGGCCATCACAGCATGTGGACGTAGTTGAGCTGTGGTCTGAATGCCAGCCAAGACTCTTTCTCCCAAAGCTATAACTGAATCAAAATTTATTGAGGGCTCGGTGCTCATAGCTCAGTGTTCAGGGTGCTGGCCATATACACTGGGACTGGCGGGTTTGAAACTGGCCCAGGCCTGTTAAATGACAACTACAACAAAAAACAGGCTGTGTGGTGGGCGCCTGTAGTCCCAGTTACTTGGGAGGCTGAGGCAAGAGAATCGCTTGAGCCCAAGAGTTTGAGGTTGCTGTGAGCTGTGACGCCACCGCACTCTACCGAGGGTGACACAGTGAGACTCTGTGTCAGGGGATGACTTTCCACATGGTACTTCATTTGGGGATTATCAGCCAGGAGGGCGCATGTATAGGAGAGCCGTCCAGGCACCCGTTTCCAGCACGAGGTGAGGGATGCAGGCCTGTCAAAATCATGACTTGTGGACTGAAACACAGGACACATTCCCACTAGAACAGAAATAAATTTTAATTCATTGAGAAGTGCAGCAGTGAACAGGGTCCTTTTGAAGGGCACTTTCTAAGTCAAATGACTGAAATGACTGAGACAACAGAGAGCAAGGGCAGGTGGATTCAAGAACAGACAAAACCAACGGGGAATTTACAAACTGGGAGAAACTAGGGCTTTAAATCAACCCATATACGTCTAATTCTGTCTGTGGACCAGCTGATACCCTTTGCTTTCTCTTAGTAAGGATCCTGGCACAACTTATTAAAACACTAATTCTTAATTTAGACACTAAAGTAGATTTAAGGACATTTCTTACAGATTAAGGTTTAATTTCCATGGCTGTCATTACTATTTTGTACTAGAACCCTAGTGTTGTCAATTAAGATGTGTTTGCAACAGCACCAGTGTCAAATTCAAAGATGCTCAAATGGTGTTCCTACTTTGTATGTGAAAAAGAGCTTCTGCAATAGGAAACTTCTAAGGCAAGTCTGTCTGTTCCTAAGCCCTCTGCTCATTGCTGATGTGTATATATGGTTCTGTACTCTGAAGGGCACCGACAGACACAGGCCTGACCCTCTTAAAAGGGAAAAGAATCCAAATCCAAATGACTGCAAGTGGCCCTCACCCACAAGCGCTCTGAAGATGTCAGGGCATTGTGGAGTCTGTGAGGCTGTAAGTTGAAGTCTCTTTATGGAAGTTTTTACCACAGATCCAGAATGAAGCCAGATCAAGAGAAAAAGTAAAATTAGGCTATTCAAGGTTAAGTTGGAAATGTGCCCAGAATAGAAGGGTTACAAACAAGGAGGTGCTCACACATCCCGGCACCCAGACACACCAGCTTGACCGAGTGTGGCGTAAGTGCCAGGGCCGCCGGCTGGGCCTCTGTCTGCCGCCAGGAACCAGCACCACGTAACTGAGTAACGTGATGTCACCCTTCAAGACCTGGTAGGAGTTGGTTTTTTTATTTGGGAAAAACTAGGGTCAACTCATTAACGTGGAAATAGACTGATGATGTTAGAATCAGGATGAAGGAAGCTGATACCCATATTCAATATAGTTTGCTTTTAGTTACAAAATTTTGAGAATTTCTCTACAACATTCACAGCAGAGATTTATTCACTTGCTGTGTTTCACTTCTAGACACCACCACAGTTGCTGGGCTCATAGGAGGTAAAGGAATATACCCAATGGCTATTAACCCACATGGCTATCTAGGATTCTGATAGGAGAGCTACGTATGCTCATGTCTTACAAAGTGCTTAAAGCTGAACAGAATACCTTAAATAAAGCTAAGATTGCTAGTGCCTGAGTTGAACACATTTCAAACCACAGGTCTTCTTTCTCTCCTGCTGTCTAACCAATTAGCTTTCTCGTGAAGAAAACACTAGAAATGGAATTGGTTTTAAGCCAAGAAACATCAAAGCGTAGATGTTGTAAATGGTGAGGAAATCTGAACAGATTTGATTTTGATGGGAATACTGAACAGGGCCCCAGTTAAACTCTGTAACCTCAGGAGGAGCTTAACTCTAGGGCAGAGGTGGTGGGTAAAGCAGCTGACACTTGGCATAGACTGTAAGAAAGGTTCACAACCTGAAGACCAGGACAGCAGGATACACCTGGAGTCAGAATGACCGCACGGGGCCTGACTGGACTCTCTGCTGGGCATGCACCAGCCTCCTCTGCCCAGGGACAGGCCCTTAGAATACTCAAGCCTGGGCAGGTCTCCCCTATGGGTCTTCCTAAGCCACCTACTTCCCAGCTCTCAGAGGGGAAAGTCTCAAGAGCAGAGCCACCTCCTCAGTTTCCTAGTGTGGCAGCCGGAACGTGGATGGTGGTCACCGTCAGGGTCTCCCACTGCTCACTTGGTAAGTGCAGCACCAACCTCAAATTCCCAGAAAGGAACCCAGCTTGGCTGGCATGTTCCATTGCTGCTGTGACAGGTCCCTATTTATTTAGAACAATGGTGCCTGTGCTTATGTGGATGACTCAAGCTCTGATGGTTACTCTTCAGGCCATGTGACGTTAGTATTTTTGATAGTGATATGCTCAATCTGAAATGCTATGCAGGCAAACCGTTTACCAAAAGGTGGGGTGGTTTTTTGTATGTGTGTTTTGTTTTGCCCTAAAGTATTGCTATTTATCTGAATGGATTTACAAATTCAGACTTTGACCACATGGGGAATAATTAAGAACTGGGGCACCAGAACAGAGGGATACGGTGAAAACAGACAATCTCAAAGCGGAGACTGGGACAGCCACTCCTGACACGCAGGCAGAGTTCACAGTTGAATGCACTGCACAGGGTCAGCTGATCGGGGCGCTTTTTCTAATAGTACTTAAAAAAAGCCAGTCTGGAAACTCGCAGGCGTGGTCCTGAAGATCAGCCACAGATGCCCACTATGGTCACGTCATCAGGAGCCACGCTGGGTCCCACCACAAGGCTGGGCTCGGCCGCTACAGGAGGTGTTTCGGAAACCTTCGTGTGCTGACACTGCCATGATTGCTGAACATGAGGCGAGGGTCAAACCTGTACCTTGAAGAGAGAGTATGTCATGTTACCCCACTGACTCCCAAACAGCCTTCAGTGGGAAGTTTAGCAAGAAAGGACGCAGAAGCGCATCCAGGGGGAAAGCTTCAGGCGGAGACATGAGCACTTGGGAGATAAGACCGTCCCTGCTGAGAGTTGGTAACGCAGAGCCATGGGAGAAGAGCCCAGCCGAGCCAGGTCATCTTGAGAGGCATCAGAGGGCAGGTTTAAGCCTTTCTGAAGGTGGAGGTGATCAGCTATGCTCAAGCCACCCTTATTTTACTTAATAATGGCTCCAAAGCCCAAAGGTAGTGATGCTGGCCATTTGGACAGGCCCTGGAGAGGCTGTAATGTGCCTCCTTTAAGTAAAAAAGTGAAAGCTCTCAATAAGGAAAGAAAAAAAATCATTGCCAGGGTTGCGAAGCTCTATGGCAGTAACAAGTTAACAAATTATCTGTGCAATTGAGGAAAAGAAATTTATGCTATCAATAGTTTTGCCGTCACACCTCACACTGCAAAAGTTACGGCCACAATGTGAAAAGTGCTCGGTTAAGATAGAAGAGGTACTGAATTTGGGGGAAGCTGTAGATGACAGTCTCCTCACTGCCCCCTACAGGCTACAGGCATCCACTACGGGCCTGGAGATGTCCCTGAGGATGAGAGGACTGAATGTAGAGCAGTGGTTGGCCAGGTAATATGGTAGGGGTTGTGGGCCAGGCAGTCTCTGCCCCCAACATTCACCTTTATGGTTGAAAACACAAAAGCTGACACAGACCAGACGTAAATGGATGCGTGTGGTGCGTCCCCATGGGGTCTAGCCTGCTGGCCCCAGTTTGAAGGATGCCAGAGGCCCAAAGCAAAGACTCATCAGTGTTGAGGAAAGTCAGGTGGAGTTTAAACAGCTCGGCTATGCCAAGCCAGTGTCTAGAACCTCAGCTATCAGCTGCTCCGATCTGAGCAATTTAGTTCAAAAGCCAAACTTGCTTGGGAAATAGAGCAGACACACACAGTGTGATCCTCACAACAGAGGTCCCCAACCTTTTTGGCACCAGTCCCATTTCATGGAAGACAGTTTTTCCACGGATGGGGGCTGGGAAGGAGAGCAGCGGACAGGAGGCAGAGCTCAGGTGGTGACCCTGTGCAGCTGGGGATTGGGGACCACAGCCTTGTAGGGTGACCTCTGGGCAAATCACAGCTCCCGACTTAGAGCTCCATGGAGACTGTAGGACTAGTCCTCCTAACACTCACAGCAGACATTCTGAGGGAACAAGGCGGCTGGCCAGTGGGTGTGGGCATGGCAGGCCCGTGTCCTGGCAGTGGGGTGGTCAGGGACTCCCTGGCCACACAGTACAATCTCGGAGGTCCAAGGCCCCTGCCCCTCCAATTAAGATTTAGTTAGATGTGGGCATTAAGTTCCCAGACTCAGCCAGAGAGAAGGTGGTTAAAAAGTCCTAACCAACAGACATCTAAATTAATTTGACTTGATAGAACATTCTAAGTAGGTGCTAGAAACTACAAAATCCGTGCCTGTCAGCTGGAAGCCTTGTGCTTCTACTGTAGAAACTGAACTTCCTATTCCAAGTAACTGACCCCAAGCTAGGATCTATCTCACTGATGACCTGGAGGCAAGGCCAGAGTCCTAACAGGAGCCTCCCGATAAACAAGTTTCTCCGTTCCAGTGACGTCAAGGATGCTGCCTGCTGTCTTTACACTGCGGTCTGGGGCCAGGCTACTGGTACCCACGTCTCTTTGGCACTATATTCACTATTAAAAATGTGACATTATTAGTTTGTAATCTAGTTTCTCTAACTCCTTCATTTGTTTCTAATTTGGACTGAAGATGAGACTTAACAAGATGATGGCTAAATAGTTAAGTTAGAATTTTCTGTCAACTTAGGACATCGCTTTTCTTTCTCTCCTACAGTCAGAGTTTAAAAATATAGGTAATCCTTTCCCAGGGAAAGTTTAATTTTTTTATCTTTAAATCTTTAAGAAAAAAATGTATGCCAGGCTTCCCACCACAGGCAGCTCTAGTGCCTGGCATCTGACACCTGTGTCACTGCAAAGTCCTCACCGTCTCAGAGGGACAGTGGTGGGGGACGGATGTGACTTAGCAGGTGATAAGCATCCTTCATATCCCCACACACTGCAGTGGGTTTATGTATCTCAACAACTGAGTTTACTCCTTCTATTTTCATTATGTCTGTTTAATATATTAAATTTGCGTTTCGTTAATTGGAGTTTCTGAGAAATGAAATGAAGGAAACTTACCCTGGGTCAAACACCCCTGGCGTGCGACAGGTTGGCCCAGAGCAGGACTGTAGCATCATCAGCCGGTAGTTCATCTTTCCTAAAAGCTCTGGGTCTATACTCTTAGCAATGTTAGTGATTTGATCTGGGTCTGCAGTCAGGTTGTAGACTTCTACAAACACCTGGAGAAAAGGGAAAGGGGAGGCAAGGAAAGAGCAAGGGTTATATTGAAAGAAATATTCCTGATATGGAGGATCTGGCTGCTCCCAGGCAGATAAAACCAAGGCCCCAGAGACTGTCTGTCTAGTTTCAAGATGGGGCATCTGTTGGGGGCCCCAGCAGCATGCGGGAGAGCCCTGCACGGTGTGCCTTCAGCAGCAGTGGGCAGGCACAGGAGACTTACTCCCTGTGTTGAGAGGTGGGAGCAGAGGGCAGGACCCACAATGACATGTTTCAGAAACAAGACTCAGTGATGAGGTTACTGAAGTGACAGGGGTAACAACATTGGAAGGCTTATTTCTGCCTTAGAATTATGAGATTCCAATGAGAACAGGTATGAAAAGACTGTAACCTTGGTGTACAAGTGCAAGCCTTTCAGCTTTGGAAAGCAGTCTCAGATACTTCCCACGCCCAGGAAGGACGCACATTAGTTACTATTTCCAACATTAGACATGTCAGGTACCAGACGCCATCCCCCAATTTGAACGCTGTTCTCCAAACTGCAGCCACAGGTAGGTGAGGAACATGGAAGGTGCATTTTGCCTGTAATGGCTCCAACTTACAAAGTAGTTATCAAACTGACACAGTATGGGGAGCGAACCAGCACCTGGGTTGAGAGAGGCTGTCTTGCTTCTTGCCCAAAGTGCTTATGAGTTGCAGATGGAAGGGCGAGTGGCTCAGCTTCTGAGAAACACAGCAGAGCCCCAGCTCTCACGGCAAGACAAGGCTGCCAGGAGGGGCAGGTGGGCGCACACTGACCCACAGCACCAACTTCAAGGGCCAGGGTCCATGGGACACAGTAACATCTACTTGTGTGTTAGCCAAAATCCCCCTTCCTCCAGGGATGGCATCCTTGACCTTTGACCCCACTCTGATCTGAGCAGTGCTGGGTTATGCTGGGATAGGAACAGGTTTCTGAGTTAAGTCAGCTTTCTAGGAGATGCTCCAACTTGGCTCTAGTCCACAGACCTGAGGGGCTTCATTGTAGCTCCTGGTAACTACAGGGAAGCTAGTGGACCAGGTGTGTGCCCCTCTGAAAATGTGAACTGTGCACCTCAAGTGTGCGTTTGGGTTGTGCAGGGGCTCACACCTGTAACCCCAGCACTCTGGGAAGCTGAGGCAGGAGGATCACCTGAGCCCAGGAGTTGGAGACTAGCCTGAGAAACACAGCAAGACCCTGTCTCTGCAAAAAATACAAAAATTAGCCAAATATAAAGTGGTGCCTGTAATCCCAGTTACTTGTGAAGCTGAGGGAGGAGGATCACTTGAGCCCAGGAAATGAAGGTTGCTGTGAGTTACGATCATGTCACTGCACAGGCAATGATGTGAGACTGTCTCAAACATTTCTGTTTTGAGGGGAGGTGGGAGGGGGATGGGAATCACGGTGTACGGCACCCCTCTTGGGGTGGGACACAAGTATAAGAGGGACTTTATCTAACAAATGCAATCAGTGTAACCTAATTCTTTGTACCCTCAATGAATCCGAAACAATAAGAAAAAAAAAAAGAGGAACCTATATATATATATATTTAAAAATTTTTTTTTTTTGTTTAAAAAGTTATGTGTTTAGGCTGGGCATGGAGGCTCAAGCCTGTAATCCCAGCACTTTGGGAGGATAAGGTGGGAGGATCCCTTGAGGCTAGGAGTTCAAAACCTGCCTGGACAACATAATGAGACCACATCTGTATGAAAAAAATAAGGAAAACTGAGCCAGTCATGGCAGTGCATACCTGCAGTCCCGCCTACCCTGAGGCTGAGGAGAAGATTCACTTTCCCTGAGCCTGGGAGCTGGGGTGTGCAGTGAGTGTGATCACATCACTGCATTCCAGTCTGGGAAACACAGAGAGACTGTCTCAGAAATAAGTAAATAAATAAGATAAAAAACAAAGGCAGAGTGTCTGGGTGGTGGCAGGAGTGGGGAAAACCTCATTCAGAAAAATCACGGAGAGGTGAGCTAAGCACGGCCTTACCGTCAGTTACTAACTATGGGACCTAGGCTGAAGTACAGGATAGAAGCGCATCTTCCTGGGAGCGCCCTCGGGTGGCTCCTATGCCACTGAGTCCAACGCACACGGCGGGGCAACACAGAAAGGGTGGGGGAGGCCCCCCAGGAGTCTCCATACCTCCTGGTCGTCAAACTCGCAGTACTGTAAGTCCCACGCGGCCGACACCGTCCTCACACAAGCGTAGGTGTTGTTGTAAGCATCTTCACACACACAGTCTGGGAAACATTGCTGGGGGACATTCACAGAGTCAACTGAAGACAGTCTCCAGTGACAGATACCCAGCTGCCTGCAGAGCCACCGATGTGGCTCTCGCCAGACATGCAGGTTCGTAGAAATTAAAAAACCTTCCACAGAGAAGCCAGTCAACCAAAACCCAAGGTGAGCCTGCTCTTCCTGAGGCTAACCTGAACAGGGCGTGTGAGCATGTTCCCTTACAGTGTGGTGCCCTCCTCGTCTGCTGAACGGACGAGGGCTGTGCTGAGCACTGGGGAAATGTACGGGTGAGCACAGACCAGCACCCACCCAAATGAGTTGTTTCTAAGGACCATTAGGAAAGGTCATTGTGAAAGGCTGATATGAGCCCTGCAGAACAGATGGCAGGTGAGTTACTTAGGGATGTTATGACCAGATCGGACCAAACTCGAGGCATTTCTTCTTATCGCCCATAGATCTGTTATGGCCCTCTCGGTTGGTTCTTTACTTTTAACAACCTGGTGTTCTGCTTCCACTTGGAGGTGACTCTCCTGTTTCCCACTCTCCAAGCAAGGCTGAGGTGGCTGTGAGCACCCTTGGGGCCCGCCTGGTGGCCACTAACACACAACACTCAAAATGGCACCATTACAGGTGGGACCGTCCTTGTTGGAAGCCCTGTGATATCCCTAATAAAAAATGGGAGGATTGGAAGAGAGGTAAGACTGGGAGGTGAGGACACAGGCAGATACGCCCACGCGTACATGAAGGGAAAAGTCAGGGTGCTGCTCAGACTGCAGGTCAGCAGCGTGTCCTGGATCCATCCACTAATCTCCCAGTAAAGGGACCGAGGACTAAACTAAAGCAGCGCCTTGCTGTGCTGTCAGTGAGCTGGTGTGTGAGGCGAGCCCAGCAGGTACTCACAGAGACGCCAGGACTCAGGGCAGGGCACGTTGGGTCCGTGATGTTGCGGCCTTCCCCTTGGTACTCCACCAGGATGTCTGACCTCCAGGTCACATTACTGGCACCTCTCTAGAGACCAGAGCAAAAGAGGCTTGTGTGAGGCACCTCTACTCTCCTGCCACAGCGACCTGTGGGGACTAAGCAGACTGTCCATCCAGTGCAAGGAATGCACGTAAGGCCACCGACCAGCACACGGGTGTTCACGTGCTGTGAGCGTCTGACAGCTCTGTCCCAAACTGGTCTGTGAGGCACGTCAGGAATGGAAGCTGACAGAGCATCTGAGCATGAATCAGTCACAACTCGAGGTGCTGGAGTCAGGATCAGAGTGAACAGCACCGTTCCTGTGTCCCGCGTAGGACTGTTCTAAAGACCTTATGACCTGACACACACAGGACGATAAAGAAATATCAAACAGGGCTGGTGTGCTAAGGTTCTAACAGGCTCAGAGCCACCCAGCAGTCAGAAGGCAGGCACGATGCAGGCATCGCCTCATTACCCCTCCCTGCACGAGGGGTGCGGAAGGAAGGAAGCAGCAGCATTTGAAATGCGAACGCTCACCTCAAATGGTGCAAGGAGGGAGAATCCAGGAGAAAGACCGAGGTTTGGATCCAAAGAACATGGGACCAGGTGCAGTGGGCTCACACCTGTAATCCCAGCACCTGGGGAGGCTGATGTGGGCAGATCACTTGAGGCCAAGAGTTGGAGACCAGTGAACCACCCCCTCCCCCTCGACAAAAGACAAAAAAAGTTAGCCAGGTGTGTTAGGGCTACTCTGGAGGCTGAGGTGGGAGAATATAGCTTGAGCATAAGAATTAGAGGTTGCATTGAGCTATGATTGAGCCACTGCAACTTCACGTTAGGTGAGGGAGCAAGGCTTTGTCTCTGAAAAATAACTTACAGGGAAAAGACATCATGAAGGTAGGTTGGAAGCAAAATGTTAGACAGCTCCTGCAAAGCAGCTTCCACGTGAGGAAGCCGTGCAGTCCTGCCAACCATATGGAAAAGGCCCTTTTGACACCAGGCTGCACAAGGCATAGCAGGGAGAGGAAGCAAGAGACCTCAGGCAGAGAAGAACCAACAGTCAAGACTGCATTTTAGAAAATTCAGCCCAGCAGCAGATGCTGGAGGTGGAATGGAGATAGGAGAGACAGCCAGACATAGTGAGAAGGGGCCTTCAATGGTGTGCGGCCTTAATGTTCACACCTGGTTGGGTGCGTGCCTGGGACGCACCATCTCAAGCCCTGCTCTGGCCTAAAAGACCTTGGTTAGTGACACACAATCTGAGAAGTGCAGCTCTGCAGACAGGCACAGCCGGCACCCTTGAGACTTGTCACAGACAGAGGTTCTGAGCTCCCACGGGGTAGGGAGCAGCCTGGGCTGCAGCGAGTCCCACACCATTTCTAGGGAGTGCGAGCTGGAGAACCCTGCCTCCAATGCACACCTAACCTGGCCCCAACCCCTGGGAGAGGGAGTCTGAGATGGGAACACTTCCCAACTGCTGTCCCACGATGGGCCTGAGCAGTCCCTGCCACTCAAGGTCTCAGAAATCACGAGTTGCTATAAACTTCCAAAGCTCCAGCCACCACTCTCTGCTGTGCAGGTTCATCCGTCAGACCTAAGTGAACTCCAGGCTCCCCTCCCTCCCCCCCCACCGTGTCAGACTGTCCAGGGGAGGGGAGAGTAGCTGGGGAGTCCAGATGGTGGTCCTTGAGCTCTGCTGCATGTTAAATCACCAGGGGAGTTCAAAATATCCCACAGGCCAGGTTCGATTTTATGCCATTAAATCAGAATCTCTAGGGGTGGGACCTGGGCATTAGCATTTCAGTTTCCTTAGTGACTCTGATGTGGGACCATGTTTGTGACCTGCAGTTGGCAGGAGTAGTTTCTATAAAAGGGGAGAGGGTAAACCTTCAGGCCTGTGGCCACACGGTCTGTCTCACATCTCAGCCCTGCTGCTCTGTGGCAGGAGAGCCACCGTGGGCAATGTGGGAATGGGTGAGCAGGCCGTGCTCTAACATGACTTCATTCTCAAAGTCAGCTGCAGGCCCAGCAGGCCTTCCTGCCTGAAGTGCTCTTACCCGCCCTGCTCAGCATGCTGGCTACCGAGCACTGTGGGGCTGGTGCAGCTGAGGAACCGATCTGCACTTTGCATTAGGTAATTTAGATAAATAGCCACTCAGGGCTATTGAACTGTCCTTATAGGTTACCAGTACGTCATCACAACAGCCTCCCCTGACCATGCTACAGATTGAATGGGATCCCCACCAAAGCCAACATTTTCCAGCTTATCTAAAAAGCTGATTGTAATGTTTACATGGAAGAGAAGTAACGAGGATCCCCACAAACAGTGAGGGGAGAGGTGTGTCCATGTGAAGACTGAACTGTACGACTTTATCAGACCAAACAGTGCCAGTGTAGGAAGAGACGGGTCTGTGGACAGAGCACTGACTGAACCTCCACAGAGGGAGAAGAGGAAGCTGGGTCCCCGAGGCACACGAGGGATCAGCAGGCACACTGAGGGCATGAAGTTCGGAGGCCAAACCATCACTGATCAAGGTCCCTACGAACGCTGACACTTTGTGCTGGTCCTTCCAGGCTTCTCTGTGCTGAAACATTCACATGCTCTGAATGGGGAGAGTCACTGCCTGAGCATCCGGTCCTCTTCCCAAGTCACAGCGCACCTACTGTTTAATCTCCCCACAGTTCAATCGATCCCCTTCTGGATACTGAGGTTTTCCATTTCTTTCTCTTAATACATGTACCTCTGTTTTCAGGTGGCTTGCTAGATGTGTGTATGAGAAGTGGCATGTCTTGTTAAACTGGCCACCTGATCATACTTTTATGAAAAATGTGAGTGTAATTTCCAATTTCTCAGACTTACGCAGACACTAGGTATTAATCTTTTAAATTTCTGCCAGTTCACAGATGATAGAGGCCTCCTTCAGGTAACTATTTCTTAGATTAGCACTGAATTAAGTTTTTCCACTTACTTGGACCGTCTTTAATCCTTCTGTGAGTTGATTAGTTGATAGGGAACCTATTTGTTACTGGGATGTCAATCTTTGCTAGGAACTCAGATTTGTCCCCTGTCTTTACTTAGTGTGAGTATTCTGAGGTAAGGGAGAAGGAGGGAGGAAAGAAAATCAAATTTCTTATGCGGTCCAATCTTTTCTTTTAGAAAATTTCTTCCTACAAGATCAGAGAAAAATTCTATTCTCTGACTCCCAATTTTAAAATGGTATCATTTAAGATTTACATTTTTAAGTCTTCCCACACCCTGGAGTTTATCTGGACCATCGCTCAGGCCTGCCTGGGGGCTTCAGACTCACCAAGAGAGGCAGTAAGGACATTCCATCCATCTGCGTCTTACTCAGGCTGTAGCCAGCGATGTCCAGGATGGTGGGGCCCAAGTCAATGTTGGCAACGAGCATCTGTGGAGATGAGGAAAAGCTGTCTGGCACACGGCTGGTCTCACCTCTGCTGCGGCCTCTTCCCCATCCACAACACAAACAGCGTCACCGTCGCCTGTCACCTTCTGTGCAGCCCATACTCAGGCTGGTCTCGCTGATTCACATATTCAAACATAAACATTTTTATTTTTATTTTTTTACTGAGACAGAGTCTCACTTTGTGGCCTTCAGTAGAGTACCATAGCATCATAACTCACAGCAACCTCCACCTCCTAGGCTAAAGCAATTCTCTTGCCTCAGCCTCCCAATTAGCTAGGACTACAGGTGCCTGCCAGAATGTCTGCCTTTCTTTTTTTTTTTGGTAGAGACGGGGGTCTCACTCTGGCTCGTGCTGGTCTCGAACCTCTGAGCTCAGGGTAATCCACCTGCCTTGGCCTCCCAGGGTGCTAGGATTATAGGTGTGAGCCACCACGCCCAGCCGATCAAAACATTTTTTAAAAACTCCTTTTGGATTGCTTTGAATTTGTTATTAATTATAAGAAAAATAGTGCCCTAATTATTTCATACAATGTGTCTTCCAACTTGATTTTCCAACTTGATTACAAATTCAGTAATTTTGACATCAAGTGTACTGACATTTTTGAAAGTCTCAAAGGTTGCCAACAGTGAGGATAATCAGCCAGTTTTATAGTTTCTCAAAGTGACAGCACTAGCAAAGAACGTTTGCAATAGGCCATGAAGGATGCAGAAAACTTATTCAAACAAGGCATGGATAAACGTTTCCTTAGATTGGGCACGGTGGCTCATACCTATAATCCCAGCACTATGGTAGGTGGAGGCGGGAGGATCGCATGAGGCCAGGAGTTCAAAACCAGCTAGAGCAAGAGTGAGACCCAAAAACTAGCTAGGCATGGTGGTGCCCACCTGGAGCCTCACCTGCTCAGGAGGCTGAAGCAGGAGGATCACTTGAGCCCAAGAGTTTGAGGCTGCTGTGAGCTATGATGATGCCATTGCACTCTAGCCTGGGGCAAGAGCAAGCTGCTATCTCCCAAAACATAAAGTTTCCTTAAAGAGCATAAAACTTAGATTTTAAAACAAATCCTAGAAATTAAAGACACTGTCGAGCACTTACACCTTGACTTACTCCCTTTATTTTCGTCCTGTATGCAATGCTTCTACAGGCCTCAATCCGCACAGTCCAACAGAAATACAAAAAGGGCCATACAGAATTTAAAACTGCCTAATAACCATGTTAAAAACATTAGGTAAGATTCCTGGTATATATTTAACCCAATATGTCAATGTGTTTGGATATTAATACTTCAACATGTAAACAATATAAAAAATTAATCAAACTTTGCTTTTTCTTGAACCAAGTCTTTGAAACCTTTGAAACCTGGTATTTTATCACTATGATTGATCTCAGTTTGGAGTATCTGCATTTCTCAGCAGCCACAGCAGCTGGTAGCTACTGCAGGGACAGCGTGGGCTACAAGTCTCCTGTCCCAGGCAAGACGACCCTTAGAGTTACAGATAATCCATCAGGGAAAGAGGGGAGGTAGGAGACCCCAGGAGCAAGGTTTCTTGACCACCTGCTCCACGCCAGGACTTTAACATCTGTTCTCATTTGCTCCTCATCATACTGAAAGGATGCAGTATTTCCCCCAATTTACTCTTTAAAATTGTTGGGAAAACTCAGATCATCTTAGGAAAGGCCAGACATGTTAACAAATAGAGAGACCAATATCAACTAACCTTGTCTTTTTTAATTAAAAAAAGCCAGAAGTACAGGTACGAAAAGCAAAGAAACACCTTCCAGGCACTGTGCTCCAGGCCAGGTGTCCCCCCAGGACAGCTCCTGGAGGACAGAGCGACACACATCCTGGCTCTGAGTCAGGGACCACTTACTCTGCTGTGTCAGAAATTACCAGAGGCAGACAATTCCGGGGAAAGGAAGTCCATGTGTTACTGAGCAGAAAAGAAACACAGAAGCTCTGTCTCCAGGGATTATACCCATAGACAAACACTGCAGTTCTAAGCCCCCCTGGCCAAATGAGCAGCTTGGCGTAGTCATCAAGGGTGAGTGAGAATTGGAGAGCTGGTGACAGGAAAGGAGAGGAAAGGGAGACACCAGGCACGCTCAGGTCCTGCCGAGTGACCACAGGTCTTCACGTCCATGGCATGGATTAACTGAGGCCAGTTCTGCAGGTACTGACACATCCAGGGCAGATTTATAAGGAAGAGGGCCGGGCGTGCTGGTGTGCCTGTAGTCCAAGCAACATGGAGAGGCAGCTTTGCCTGAGCCCAAGAAAACGCCCTGTGACCCCATCATGTGCCTGTGTGCACAAACACAGAAAAAGGGGAAGTACTAAAATAACAAAGTCCACAGAGCCAGACTTCGGACTCAAGAGCAAAGTCTAAAATAACTAAGTCTAACAGTTAACCCTCACTGTTTCTAAGACTGAGACAACAAAGTCCTCAAGAGCCCGAGCTGTGCAGGGGGCCCTTTCTAAGGGTGTTTTGCTCTATGGGGAGAAGGGTCTGCAGCTCCAGCGGGACGCAGGACTGTGAACACCTCAGCCCCGGACTCCTTCTCCCCAGATGCCTGTAATTATCACATCTTCTCTAGAAATGATGGATGAATTCTTTCCTCTTCTAGAGTCTTATTTGACTATGAAGCAGAGCATCTCACAGTACATACAGTGTGTATCAGGAGACGAGAGGCTTCCTGTGGACACTGAGCGTAAGTAAAGAGTTAAGGAGAGAGTTACACCAACCTCTGGCTTTCTTATAACCAAGAATCAGAACGGCTTCTGTAGACCCACCACTGTATTAATTTCTAGAAACATTAAAAGTTTCAGGGTATTTCTTTTATTATAGATTGTTAACAGAAAAGGCTTTGAGAAGACCCAAAGTAAATTATTTCACAAATCACACTGTCAGTTTGAATGTAGTCCTAGGTTTTAAGTATATGGATATTCTGACCCAGTAGAAGCTCCTGGAAAACCCCTGGGCTTGACTCAAGAGCATCGCATGCTGCACCTGCTCCCTTCAGCTCTGGACACATAACAGTGCTGCGTTGTCAGTGAGCGAACCAGGTGGCAATGGGCTCTCCAAACTACCAGGTCTCCAGATAACGCCAGCGCTGGTGTTAAAGAATTCATGTGGCTCACAAACCCATCTAGCAACAAGGCACCACAACTGCACGAGCCAGCAGAGAGCCCCAGGGGAGCGTCCACCAGTCTGTCTCTCCTGCTTCCCAGTCAGGGAAACTGAGACCAACAGGGACCACTCCTGACTCCTGCTTTAGTTCTATCATCCCTGAACCCGTGTGTCTTTCTAGAACCCCTTCTGCAGAACTTCTGCCTCCTAACCTAAAGCTGGGTTAATTTCTAGCCAGAGGAGCAAACCTCTGCAGCTGGTCCTGGGCACCACAGGCCCCACCTGCCTCTGCTCTCCCAGGGGCCCACACCAGCCCTGTCCATGGCCAGTGATCTGTGTGTTGCTCTGGCGTCAGGCTGCTGACAGCTCAGCTTGTGCCCAAGTCGCAGTCCTGAGCCACTCACACAGGACAGCTGGCCCTGAGACGGCCATGCTGCCAGCACAGTCAGTCTCCACCGTCTCTGGTCCCCTTGCCAGGAGCGCCGGGCGCTGCACACTCCTCAGACTATATCCGCTAGCACAGCAGTGTGAAAATACTGATTCTGAGAAGAAACCCAATTAATTTCCAGTCCTTATTCTGCCACTAACTATGTGGCTTTGGCAAAAGCCATTCAGCCAACATGAATATGCCTATGTATGTGAGGGGCCAAGTGTCTTGGTTTAGACAGTTCCTTTTTCTAGGCCATCCTACAGTAAAGACGATAAATTTGGCACACTGTGACAAGCATGAGGCCAGCTGCGAACACTCAGGAGGGGTGTCTACCCCAGGTGCGTGCGTCGAAAGTGAATTCTCAAAGGGGAGACCCATCTTCGCACTCGTAGCTTGAATTACAAATCTACTCATTTTCTTTGGTCTCACAGAGCTGGGAATGGAACTGTGACCTTAGGAAGGACGCTGGCAGCACCCCCAGCTCTGACCTGTGCCCTGGGGGCCTGTGTTTTGGATCAGGGTGCCTCGGTGCTAAGTTCAGAAAAGGACATTGGAACCAAATGCAGATGGCCGAGTGTGCGTTCTGACAGCTCTGAGGGGGAGAACCAGGAAAGCCACACAGCTTTATAAAGAAAGGACGCTGCATGGGGGAGGACGTGTTTCTGAGAGTTCAACCTCAGGGCAAGGCCAGGCCAGTAGCGGGCATCACTGGTAAGCTGGGCTCAATGGAGAACCATAATTTCCCCTTCAACAAGGCCCAGGGTCCACAGGCAGCACAGCCGGGAGCTCTGCTCCACAGGACAGTGGCCCAAACCGCAGCCTCTCACAGTCTCCTGGAAACTGAAAACAAGAAAAAGGCAGGGGCTGAGGCCCTCTTCCAGACCAAGTGAGTCAATCAGAATCTTTGTTTCCCATTTATCTTCTTTGCTATTTCAAAGGGAGACTTTGATGAGCAGCCTCTGTTGAGAGTTGCTGCTCAGGACAAAGTGAAGGCCCAGGTTTTTAAAAGATGAAGAAAGACACGTGCATAAGAGGAGAAAATACAGCTAACAGCGTGGGGGGAGATGAAAAAGTAAAAGAAGTCACTTTCCAAGGCTCATCCACACGCTGACAAGGTCACACGCTGACAACAAGCTAATACACTGACAAGCTCACACACCAACGAGGTTGCACACTGACCCAACTTCATCCTCAGAGGACAGAAGCCAGACCAGCCTCCTCTTCTCAGGCCAGTGCCCACCTGTGCACAGCCAGCCCGTCAGGCACCCACCTTGCTTGTCTGGTTCGGTCTGATCCCAGGCCCTCGCACCAGCAGCGGAACTTTGATATCAAACTCATACAGCTGCCTCTTGTCTATTGGTAAAGAAAACTGTCCTGAAAAAGAAACAGACAGTGAAGATGGAGCCAGGAACTGTTCATACTTGTTTCTTTTTATCAATAACAAAAACTCAAACGACTTTGTTCTGGTGTTTTAATAGAAAACTTAAATTTGCCTGGGTCTCATTACCACAAGGCAGACAAACAAATGAGTTTATGTTCTCTAAATCGACGACCAGTAGGGACTCCTGGCCTGTGATGGGACAACATGAGCCCAGTGACTGGCCGGCACAGACCCCACGCCGACATTCAACCTGATCACAACCCGGTGAGGTTGCTCCAGACACTGCCAAATACAGGAACAAAACTGCTTCCCTGCCTTTTCCTGAGTGTACTGACTTTTAACATAATCAAACAATTGATGAGGGAAGTTCTCTGAGGAATTTCAGCTAATAGACACAAAAGAAAGGGCAGAATCATGAAGTCTACATTTAACAATTTCTGAGGGGATCGCAGATTTGAGCAACAATCCTCAGTGAAAGGACAGGAAGGCTGAGGCTGAAACCACTGAGCCATCAGTCAACACCAGCACCCTGACAGGAGGGGGCCAGATACCTGGGGCCCCGTGACGCACGAGAGCCATTGCCCGGCAACTGCACAGAGGGAGCACTCCACCTGAAGACGCAAACCTTCCAGCCCGGCTCCCCCACCTAACCACCAACCTCCTTCCAGCCCCTCGTCTAACCACCAATCTACAGGAAACAGGAAGTGGAAATGAACCTGTGACTGGGGCATGAGACAGCCGTCAGCCAGAGTCCGGCTGAGACGTCCTCAAGGACAAAAGGCTCCCTTTTCCCAGTGAGTCAGTGGCAAAGGACAGACCCTGGAGCCATAAACTAAGGGTGCTGTGTGGGCTTATCTGGAGTTTGATACATAATAAGTACATCAGAGGCCCAATCAGGTGTCGTGTGAGATCCCACATCTGGGAGTTGCTTCAGAACCTTCTAGCAAACAAAAGGAGGGCAGGAAGAATCTGCAGGAAGAATCTGCAGGAAGAAAACACTGGCTACATGTGTCTCATGTCCAAGTTGGAAAGCGGGGCTATTTAGCAGCCTCTAATTGGAGCATTAGAGACATTCACAGCACCACATTAAAGCCTAACAATCTGCTTCTAGACAGGCCAGTCTCAGGTCAACCCCTCTCAGAGGAAATCTGTAGACAGAAGGAAGGAAGCAGACAGGAAGAAGCCAGGGTGCTGAGCTGATTCATGCGGCAGCTCTGAAAAAATACCCAGAAAAATAATCCTGCGACTTAGTAGGGAGCTTTTCCTGTCAGCCGACCTTCTCCCGGCCTTGCGTCTGGAGCATCTTTCCTGGAGCCGCCTTTAACCCATTGCCCTCCCACTGTGCTCCAGCTGAGCATCCATGTAAATCAACACACAGGACAGGAACAGCAACACCTGGTTTCCTGGTGGCCATGATGGGGCCCTCGAATCAGAGGCGGAGGGCAAGACCCTCCTGCTGCCATCCACCATGGAAAGAGGACTACAACTCCTGTTGGGGCTGCTGGTCGGCGAGAGAGCAAAGGTGTGCTCTGGGAGACGGACGCTGAGTACCCCGCACCTGTGTGGTAGCCGTTGTCTGAGGTGTAGAAGATGTACGTGTTGTTGAGCTCCCCCGTGAACTCCAGCCTCCTGACCAGCTTTTCCACAAGGTCGTCAACTGAGAGCAGAGTTTGCCACCTGGATATGGATGGAGGGTGGAGACAGGGTTTCAGGGGCAGTGGCTGAGGCATCACTATCTTGTCAAAATACCCCAAAACAAAGATTCCCCCTGCTATCTCCCCAAAAGCCTCAAAACCAATCTCCCCAAAATCTTAAACCCCAAATCTGTTGTCTAGTCCCCTCTGGTGCAAAAAGCAATCAGAAAATTTCAGAGAATAATTCATTTCATTCCAAAGTTAACGAAGAAATAAACTAGGCTCTTTGTAACCAGTTACCTTTCAACCTCACTGCCACTGACAGTAAGAGCACAGGCCATCACAAGGCAAAGCTGTCAGTCCACTGAGGACGCTACAGACTAATTCAGAGGAACCTGTGCAGCCAGAGAGTGTAAGATCTACGTAAGAGCTGGCAAATCACAACCCGCAGGCCAAAGCTTGTCTGCTGTTCATCAGGGTCTGCTGGGTGGCTTTTGTGCTAGGACAGGGCTGAGCAGTGGGGATAGGTTGTGTGGCCTGCAGGCCTGTGATGTCTCCTATCCAGCCCTCTGTTGACCCCTGGTCAAAACCAAATACTTCCTATGACAAAGTAATGGATTTTTAAAAATTGACTTAAGAGAACTGTTGAAAATTCCCAACAGCAAAGGCAAATTTTGCTCTAGTCTATTGCCTTTGGATCATTTGTCAAATATCTGGACTTATCTTTTACCAACTGACCTTTTCTGTAAACTAAGGAAAAAAGAATTCTACCAAGTGGTTCAAGTCTGCACTTTTAACAAGTCCTAAAAATAGATGGTTTTATTAGCCCTAGGGTCTAAAGGCTGCTCACGTGCCTGAGTGTAAAGGGCCTGCCTTGGAGATAGACCAGCAGGTGCCTCCCCAGACATGCCTCCCTGCTTTCATTTCAGACACACTCCGTATGAGCTGCCTTGAGGGCCAGGGGCTCAAAATCAGGCTGAGAAAGCAGTGGCAGCACTCACCTTTTCCTGAATGCATCATCTAAGAACTGTATTGAAGAATTAGTCATCGGTGTCTTGGCTTGCCTAATTAACCAGTGCTTGTTCTAAAATTTAGAAGAAAAAAAGCTTAGCACCAAGTCACTGCAGTCAAATAAACCACTGGATTACTAAAACTGAAAGTAAGTAGGTCCCTTTCATTCACACCTGAGCAAAAACTAACTGGAATCTGTTTATACAACATCAGACCTTCCTTCCCTTCCCCCAAGTTCCTAAAAAAGGACAGGTCTGCAGATAAGTCCTGGTGCTCACTCTCCAGCTTCCCACCACCCCAAAGCGTGAAAACACTGTGGCTCCTTTCTTAGCGGTGTTAGGAGACTTCAGAGAGTATCACTGGGAAGCTCCTGGCTAACGTGAGACTAAATTCACAACTCTGAGCTTATGTGCAAATGGGTAAGTGTCAACTTTACCTTCCCTCTAAGTTCTGCTGTGAGTCATCATTCTATCAGCCTCTATTTTCCTACCCAAGATACTGATCATCTTAGATCAGCAGTTCTGAAGACCTACAGGAACTGTATTAAAGGATTGGGGCATTAGGAAGGTTGAGAACCACTGTCTTGGATCCTTGGGAAAAATCCCACCACAGCACTTTCCTAAAACTTTCCTCCAAATCTAGAGGGCCCTTCCATTTAGGTATTACGAAAAAGTCAAATTTTTAAAAGCAAAAACATTTCCACACGCTGTGAATTTCCTCTCCTTCATTCATGAAACCCTGAGCCTCCATCTCCCACGCCAGGCTCCTCAGAACGCGTCACTGGTAAGTTTGAGAAACGCAGGGTGGCCATCCTCCCGCAGGAAGGTCACGCCACACCCTCAGCAACTCCGAGAAGCCCCCAGCAGAGCGACTCATTTAACAGGAGTTCCCAGACTCACCCCATCATGGGAGTGTCTGTTTGGGAACAGCTTGGGATGGCCCTCTGACTTAAAATCCACCCAGCTTTAAACTCATATGGAACAATCTCCTGCCAGGCAGTGGGTCCACCTGTCCATGTGCCTGAGCTCACACCAGAGTCAGGGAGGACCGGACGTCCCCTGGCAGGAACTGTAGGTACACATGTGTGCTATGCGGAGTCTGCCTTTCAGACTGGCTCTCCCCACAACCTCACCAGCAGTTCTAACTTTGGGTAACAGGCCTGAGGCAGGGGAGGCTCTCTACCTTTGAACCAGGGACGGCTCATACTCTGCACCAAGGCCTGAGGCAGGGGAGGCTTTCTACCTTTGAACCAGGGACGGCTCATACTCTGCACCAAGGGAGTGTAAGTAATTGGCATGTGAGGCAAACATTTGGGTCGTCAGACCTTCAATTGTGTCCCTGCTCTGGTTCACTTTTCCACTCAGCTTCTCTGCCCAGCACCCTGCACTGTGCCAACCCCTGCCCACACAGGCTGCTGCAGGCCTCGCCCTAGGCCATGTCCCAGCCTCTGTCAGCAGGGAGAAGCACCACGCAGAGGTTGGGAGGACAGCCTGAGAAGTATGCGTGTCACTGGGAAAGACGGGCCTTTCTCTACCCTTCCCCATCGGCTCTCCAGCTGCTCAGTGGGCATGTGGCAAGACTGTTTTCTGTCCCTGAGAAGATGACACTGTCTGCTGTCCTAGGGACAGGTGCAACTAGCTCTGGAAGACAGGGAAGAGACAGCCTCCCAGCAGGAGGCTCAGAGGCGTCCTGCCAAGTACATCCCAGAGTTACAGCCTGGACGGCTGACTCGGGACTGGGGAGCTACCGTTCCATGGATGTTGAAGTTCTTGTTTCTTGGCGCGAAGACGTTCTGGAAAGCCTTCTGGTACTGTGGTGCAGCGGTCCAGGGTGAGTGAGGCGCTGGAGTGGCGATCATCATGAAGAAGGGCTCCGAGTTGGACTTGTAGTCCAGGAAGTCCAAGGAGACGTTAGCCTGGCACACACAAAGGTTTGTCACCTCCTCCTCCGTAGGAGTTGAGTCTTAATACAGAAACATCCCCTGGTGGGCAGGGAGCGCAGGGGCAGGCAGCTTTTAACCAATCTGAGCGTGTGCGCTCACGTCGCAGCCCTACGCAAACATGCTGCTGGAATATACATGTTTGGTTTTTAGATAACACAAAATTGAAAGTCATCCCATCAGAAGAGAGCAACTGATGATTTTACACCATCTAGAAATGATGTTTCCCTCAAGGGAAAAAGAGTGATTTGGCCATTTTAGTATTAACTTCCTTTACTGGATCTTGGGGTATATACACTTGGTGCCTTAAAAAAATGTAAAAAAGAGAGCCAACCTAATTCCGAAGAGTGGGCAACATGAATAAATTCACCTTAGCCTTATGAAAATATGTACACAAGGTAGGTGTCATAAATTACTCCAGCAGAAGTAGCTAAGTTCAATAAATAATATTATATCCTAATACATCCCTTTAGGGCTTTTAATTTACATGGACTTACATTTTTCTTCTTTTTTTTTTTTTCCCTATTTTTTTTGAGACAGAGTCTCACTGTGTCACCCTCAGTAGAGTACCATGATGTCACAGTTCACAGCAACCTCCAACTCTTGGGCTTAAGCTATTGTTTGCCTCGGCCTCCTGAGCAAGTGGGACTATAGGCACCTGCCACAACACCCGGCTATTTTTTTGTTGCAGTTGTCATCGTTGTTTAGCAGGCCTGGGCTGGGTTTGAACCTGTCTGCCTCAGTGTATATGGCTGGCACCCTAACCACTGAGTACGGGAACCAGGCCTAGACTTACATTTTTCATTTGCTTATAGGAAGATATTTAAGAATACAGTGGTACAATCATACTGTAACCTTGAACTCCTGGCCTCAAATGATCCTCCTACCTTGGTCTCCCGAAATGCTGGTGAGCCACTGCACCAGCCCAGAAGGTGCTTTATGAAAACAACTGTACCCTCCTAAAGCTGTTTTCCTTGCTGTAGCTGATTTCGTCTTCATTTATCCCTGCCACTAAGACACACTTTCTATTTCCTGTCACTCTCCGCCTAAGCTATCTCCTTCCCAGTCCTCAGCTTCCTTGTGGTGTCTCAAATATGCCTAGGCCGGCCACACCCACCTCAGGGCCCCACCCTCCGCCTGCAGCCCTTCCTCCTGTCCGCAGAGTTCCCTCTCTCCTCCAGGCTTCTGCTTAAACACTGCAGACCCATTCTCTGATGGCCATCTACTGAGCCCACACGTGAATACTTATACATGAATACGTGTACGTACACATCCTTGCTGTGCATAAACCTGCCACCAGCCATCACCTTCCAGGGAATCGGGGTATCAGGGACTTTGATCATTTTCTGCTATCTACCTGCCATGTGAGGTGCTGAGCGACCTGGTGAAGGGACGCTCTGTGGGAGGCCACCAGAGACACCGCAGGGACACCTGCTGTCAGGGACAATGCCAAAGACCCCTCCTGCCTCCCCCCCCCCACCGGGATAGGGCTTATGAAGCTGCCACCTTGTAATCTGTGAGTGGAACTAGGTCCCACCAAGTAAAACCTCTACAAAGTAATCTCTGCAGTCACAGAGATTAACCTTCAGAAGGGGGTTTGCTGCTGGAATTTTAGGAACATTAGATCTGAACCAGGCTGATACACAAAGAAAAACACACTCAGGAGTTTAATCAGCTGGAAATACTAACTGGCAGTTGGATCAAGTTGTGCATTCACATAAACCCAACATGAACAAGTAAGACTATGGGTTTTCTAGGCAGTTTTCAATCATATGTGAGTCTTAACTGGGTGTAGTGGCAGGTGTCTGTAGTCCCAGCTACTTGGGAGGCTGAGCCAGGAGGATCTCTTGAGCCCCAGAGTTTGCGACTGCTCTGAGCTATGACGCCACAGCACTCTTCCAGAGTGACAAAGTGAGACTTTGTCTCTAAAAAAGAAACTCCCATGTGACCAAACCTGCAAGGACAGAGCTACGAGCGTCAGCAACTCACCAGCACGTCTGTGAGGTAGTCCACACTGTAGTTGGCTCCGTGCTTCCGGGCCTTCCCATTGATGGAAAGGGTGTAATTATAGTATTTAGAATTCTTTTCCTATTAAAAAGAGGAAAGCAAAATTTGTTAGATCAGCACACAAAAAGAAAATCTGAATTCATGCTGAGCTAAAATATACACTGTTAAATAGTGGTAAGACAAAAAAAGTAATTACTCAAGTCAGTGCTGAATTGGATTTTTTGACTAGGGTTTTATTAAGGACTAAAAATATCAATGATATATTCTAGTTGTAACAAACTTGACCAGGTAGAACAGCAAACTACATTCCTAAACTTTGTGCAATGCAGGAAAAAATCCCAGGAAGGGATGACTCAGAAGTGAGCAGACTTTCTTCTAACGGAGATAAGGAGATAAAATGGCTAACTGCAAATAAAAATAAAGTCCCATCTACAGCAGAGACCTAGCAGAGCTGTGTGTAGCAACAATCACTCACCAAGGCAAACCAGTAATTCCAGCCCAGGGGGACGTGCTCCAGGCCACCCGCAGCCGGGGCTCCATACTGAAAAACAAGGAAGTCTGGACATCAGGAGTCCTTATACACAACCAGACCAGAAGAAAGAGAGACTTTTGGATTCTTTGTATACCAGGGCCTGAAACATACTAGGTGCTCAATTTTCCCAAACACATAAACTTATCAAAAAGTAAACCCTATAATCCTAGGAATTTCTCAAGCTGGAGTTGGCAAACTAAAGCCAGCGAGTGAATCTGGCCTGACAAATATTCTACATGGCCAGCAAGCTAAGAGTTTTTTTTAAAAAAATGTTTAAAGACATAAAAAGGCGATTATATTGTGACATGTGACAGTTAAAGGAAGTTTAAATTTCAGCGATGATATTGGATGGCAGCCAAGCCCACGAGTGTCTGTACTATCTGTGACCACTCTTGGGCTGCGGTGGCAGTGTCACAACCCAGACACCCAGCCTGGGAGCCCACCATGCGGCCTTGCCCACACAGGCACTGACCGCTGGGGGCTGGGCTGCCGACAGCACAGACCGAACAGTCCAACCTATCCTGTGACTGGTAACAGCCAGAACGTTCAGTTGATAAGCTACCAGCCTATCACAGGCTGAGCATACCAAAACCGAAAATCAGAAATACTGTGAGTGCTGATGTGGCACTCAAAGGACACACCCACTGGGGCACGTGGATTCTCAAATATGGAGCGCTCACCCAGTGACTCCAAAATCCACAAAAACTGTCATCTGAAACACTTCAGGTCCCAAGCATTTTGGATAAGGGATTCTCACTGGTGCTTCAGCTGTGCTGCGAGTGGAACTTACTGCTGGAGCGCAACTGATCTGTGGTCACGAGTGAGCAAAGATGCCACAGGCTGGTCCCACCTTATCCCGAAAAGGTTCAATGCTGCCCATTTAAGGTAGAGTTTAATTCTTGAAAGCGAGTTTCTCTGAACCTTATAGTCTCCACTCTCCACTAATTTATATACACGTTAGATTACTTACAGTGTACAAAGTGGTGTAAGTTCCCTTTGCAGCCCAGGACCCAACCCAGTTCCTCGTGATTCTTTTTATACTGACTCATCTTCCTTCAAACCCACAAGGCTACAGGTTCCTCTAATTACTGGGGATAAGGAACGAATTAACAGAAAAGTGAGATCAGATGTTAAGATCTCCAGCCACGGCTCAAGGTCTGTAGCTCAGTGGTTAGAGCGCCGGCCACAAATTGGGGCTGGTGGGTTCAAACCCGGCCGGGACAAGCTGAAACAACAATGACAACTACAACAAAAAAATAGCTGGGTGTTGTGGTGGGCACCTGTAGTCCCAGCCACCTGGGAGGCTGAGGCAAGAGAATCACTTAATGCCAAGAGTTGGAAGTTGCTGTGAGCTATGATGCCACAGCACCCTACTGAGGGTGACAGTGAGACCCTGTCTCAAAAAAAATAAAAGATCTCCAGCCACTACAAATAAAGCATGTAAGAAAACATATACCCCTCTTTGTCTTGTACCCCCAGTTTTACTGCTAATTCCCAATACCCCCAACCTCCTTTACGTAAAATGAAAGGCCAGTATGGTGAACGTGGTGTGACCCTGGCCTACAGGTCACAGGGAAATGACCTCCGCCTCTTGGTCACATGCATCAGTGACCTGAAGCAGCCTCCAGAGCTTTGCCTTTATCACTGATCTCTCCACAGCATGCCCTCACTTGACAGAAGTGAGTTAAGCACTAAACTATTATAATTCAGAAAAGATTACAAGCAATCTGAAGAAAGAGTCTACAAGGAAAAAATTCTCCACTCTGACCCTGATAAAGGAGAAGTGGACAGCCGCAGGACAGCAGAGTTCCTGAGGACAGAGGGGTACCTGCTGCTGTACCCCTGGAGTTCCTGAGGACAGAGGGACACCTGCTGCAGCAGCCCCGGAGTTCCTGAGGACAGAGGGGCACCTGCTGTAGCAGCCCCGGAGTTCCTGAGGACAGAGGGCCACCTGCTGCTGCAGCCCCGGAGTTCCTGAGGACAGAGGGACACCTGCTGCTGTAGCCCCGGAGTTCCTGAGGACAGAGGGGCATCTGCTGCAGCAGCCCCGGAGTTCCTGAGGACAGAGGGGCACCTGCTGCTGCAGCCCCGGAGTTCCTGAGGACAGAGGGGCACCTGCTGCTGCAGCCCTGGGCAAGTTCTATACTCCTCTCCTAAGGCTGTGGGGAGGAAGCCCAGCCACAGCACCCAAGTCGTGCTGGCGATCACGGGAGGAAGTTCTGGTCTGAGGGGCAGATTTGGAGGAAACAACTGCCCCCCAAAACCCTTTAATGTGGTGGTTCTCCACCTTCCTAATGCTGCAGCCCTTCAGTTCCTGTGGGTCACAACCTACAGGTTGAAAACTGCTGCTTTAACGTGAACTGACAGCAAAGAAAAAGTTAACATGAATTATGTTAATTCACATTTTAAAAGCTATCATAAAAAAGGACTAGACCACTTAACATACCTCATTTAAATATTTCCCTGCAAAAAAGGTCTGGTAGCCACACATGGATTTGAGGATGGCTGGGAAGGTGCTGGGCTCCTGGACCTTCTGCCAGGCGCGGCTGCTGCAGTTGCCTTCCAGCGTGTTGTTCACCACGTGGTGGTTGTGGGGGTACTTGCCCGTCAGGACGCTGGCCCTGCTGGGGCAGCAGAGCGCGCTCGGCACGTACTGCAGGGGCAAGGACAAAAGACAGGGTCACACCAGAGAGATGGGCTCGGCGCTGTTTCTAAGGAGAATAAAGCAAGTCAATATGCTGACTTTGCATGTTTAGTTTCTCACAGGATATGGGCTGTCTTTACGTATGACAGACTTCAGAGCTGGCCCAAGTCAAATGGTAGAGAAGTTAAAGCAGATAAAACAAACCAAGATCACAGATTTCTTTTTCGGCTGGTTTCTTTCCGCAGGAGAACATAACAGTAACTCTAGTCTCACCCAGTCTTATGCCACACAAATAATAATGTGAAGAAGTGCAGCACGGCAGGAGCTAGGGCTTAACAACACACAGAGGATGCTACTGATGCCTACACGAGCCCCGAGTGCGCATGCGCCGGGGCTGACCTGCTGCTGTGTCACACCCTGCACCAGCTCCCGTGTGCGTGCGCTGTGGGACGCACACCCCTTCTGCTACCACCTGCCACCGTCAGCACCAGGCCTCCCCAGGTAGCTGGCACCACGCCACTTCACAGAGAGCAAATACTAGCTCCAGCGGCATGAGCCAAAAAAGGGGATCACTCCTTTAAATACTTGGCATCTTTGTGCCTTTCAAATACTGGTGAGGATGAACATCCCCTGTGTGTGCCAGCCAGGGTATTGATGTGAGCGGTTTGGTTCAGGGGCTTTGTTTTTGTTTTCCTCCTGGACAAGGGCCTTCGTGTGACCAAAGATTTAAGTTAGGAAAGAACTTAACAGAAGAACTTTGTCATGTTACAAATAGACTTCCCATTTTTATTTTCAGCTCTTAATTTTATTAGCTACTTGACTTCTGCAATTTTTAACATTGGCAACTCTGAACTCTTTCCTCTTTTTGTTTCCTGATCAATTTTATGGCCAGTACTGTTTACTGGGCCTTCACATTATAGTTTACAATCTCTGACAAGGCAATTACTTCCTTTAAAAAATTACCTTGATTGTTCTCATCTATTTATCATCCAGGTAACTTTGGAATCACTTGATTCTAAAACAATCCTGTTAGGATTCCGATTAGAATAAACATCTTACATTTAAGTGTTTTCCCATAGAAAGCAATGTGTGTATCTAAGTATCCAGTGCTTCTATCACTCACCAAGCTTCCTCACTTAATCTGTATAGGTTGTAACCGTCTGGCCACCCCCGGTTACTCCTAGAGGATTTATAGTTTGCACTATCATGAATAGGATCCTCTCTGCACCCTCCACCTTGTATTTCTCTAACTGCTTATAAAGAAGAAAGTTACTAATTCTTTTCATCACTATCTTAGTAGATTTTATTAATTTAAAAAGATTTTCGGCTCGGCACCCGTAGCACAGTGGTTATGGCACCAGCCACATACACCAAGGCTGGCAGGTTTGAACCTGGACCTGGCCAACTAAACAACAATGACAACTGCAACAACAACAACAAAAAACAGCCGGCACTAGCAAAAATAATTTTTATTTTTCCAATATCTTACCTCTTATTTCCATAAGAGTCACGGCTGTGACTAAACAGTGGAGAACAGCATGAACGAGGTAGCAGGCCCTTGTTCCATCCCTGACAATGCCTTAAGTATAAAGTGCACTATCTGTTTGCAATATTCACAACAGGATGTGTTCTTGTAACAGTTTAATACATCATTAGGAAAGGATGCTAAAATTTCAGAGGACTTTCGAGTAGCTATTGGGATGAACATTTAAGTTCTCTTTTTTCGACTACTGGTATGTTGGTGGACAAGACAGTGACCAGGCAGCACCAGCAGTGCTGCCGTAAGCTCCTTCTGCGTATCATGACAACTGGGAGGTAGACTGTGCTACCCTCATTTACAAGCGGGGAAAACAAGGACCAGAGAGGTTAAGTAACTTGCCCAAGGTCACACTGATAGAAAAGCCACAGAGAGAGCATCTGGAACCAGGCAGCCTGGCTCCCGAGTCTCTGCTGTTCAGTGATCTCCTGACGCCGAGCGTCCCTCCCATCCCCACAATGCCACTCACTGGGTTACGTGCAAGGTTCCCAAATGTAAATCAGTACTTTATTTTGGATCTTTGCATCTACATTTTTATAAATTTATGTTACATATTTTTTTGGTCCGATGTGTCAGGTTTGGCTAGTTAATTTGGCTTTTATTACAGAACAGTTTACATAACATAAATTATTATTCAATTTGTGTGTGTGTCCAGGCTTGACATCAATTCCTAGGTTCAAGCTATCCTCCCACATCAGCTTCCCAGGTAGCTGGGATTACAGGCACACACTCAGCTAAATGTTACTTGATCTTTATAATTCATTTTCAAATCACAAATAAACTAAAATTCTCTAGTTCTGAGATCAGACTGACTTAGAAAATACCTGCAATTACTCTTCAATTGATAAGTAATATTTCAATTAAAAGAGTCTTTATCACATTAAATAAAGTCCTTCCTTCAGACCAGGTACTTAACCAGGAAAAGAAAAACCAGATTCCCCAGAATGGACTTTCTTCTTAGAATACAAACACAAAGGGTGGGCACCATGGCTCATGCCTGTAATCCCAGCACTCTAGGAAGCCAGAGTTGGTGGACTGCCCGAGCTCAGGAGTTCGAGACCAGCCTGTGCAAGAACTAGACCTCGTGTCTACTAAAAATAGAAAAAGAAGCAGGGTGCTGTGGTGGATGCCTGTAAGCCCAGCTACTCCAGAGGCTTGGGGCAAGAGGATCTCTTGAGCCCAGGAGTTAGAGGTTGCTTCGAGATAGGGTGACAGAGCGAGACTCTGTCTCAAAGAAATAAAATAGAAACAATAAATAAAGTATCACAGGATGGAAAAGTGAGCATCCAGTGTACTCAATACTAATAGGAAACTAGTAGATGAATGACACATCCACATGAGACAAAAACAATTACGTATATGAGGGAGACTGGGGAGCCCTCACCTAATAGCAGACCTCCTGGGTAAAGGGCTCAACTACAACTTGGACTTTATCTAACAAACACAAACAGGGTAACCTAATAGTATGTACTCTTATATTAACCTGAAATTTAAAAACAATAAAAGAAAATAATATAAACACAGTTAAAGTCTAACAAAATTAAATTAGCCTCAAAACTTACAGCACTGGAAAAAGTCATCCCCATCTCTGCAATGAGAGCCTTGGTTTTCTTCAGTGGTGTCTGTAAAAGTAAGTAATTATCTGTTAAACATCTGATAAATTTAAACACATAGAGCAGAATTCATGGTTTGTTATATTTCACTCAATCTTTTATTCCTAAATGGTCAGGTCTACCTGACCCCCAGCACAGCCAAGAGAGTCCTGTGTGATTCTGGAGAGGAGCAGGGTTCGGGTGTAGCCACCGTACCCCACGTGAAGTGCAGGGAGAGACAGTTCAAAGCTGACACATTGCTCCAGCAATGCTGACTCCAACATGATGACTTCTGGTGTCCTTATATCACCAAGCCCCTTACAAGGGAGACAGGGCAGGCAGGAGGTGGGAAAAGATGTGAAAGGCATCTTTGTTTTCTAAAACTGAAATACGACAGCATTTATGATTCTGAAAGCCAGCCGAGGTGCCAGGGCCCAGAGCCTGGCTCGACCCCACACTTGGTGGTGGAGTCCCCCGCCACCTTCAGCCACCTGCTCACTGCCCTTGTACTAGACCAGCGGTTCTCAACCTTCCTAATGCCATGGCCCTTTAATACAGTTCCTGTGGCTCTCGACCCACAGATTGAGAACTGCTGCACTAGACCAACCACCACCGCAGGAGAAAGACCTGAACCGCTGGCAACAGGGGAAAGGAAAAAACCCTGTCAAGTAAAGGGTTGGTCAGAAACTACTTTATTTACATCCTTGTTTTTCATCTTTTGCTCAAAATCTAAGATCCTGCCAAGTACAGAGGACAGTTAACTTCACCCTAGCAAGAGAATAAAAGAAGGAAGACAGTCTTTATGTATAAGTAAAAGAACACATGTAATCTTTTTTTTTTTTTGAGACAGAGTCTCACTATGTCACCCTCAGTAAAGAAGCGTGGCTTCACAGCTCACAGCAACCTCCAACTCTTGGGCTTAAGCAATTCTCTTGCCTCAGCCTCCCAAGTAGCTGAGACTACAGACACCCTCCACAACACCTGGCTATTTTTTTGTTGTTGCAGTTGTCATTGTTGATTTTAGCTGGCCCAGGCCAGGTTCGCACCCGCCAACCTCGGTGTATGTGGCCAGCACCCTACCTACTGAGCTCTGGGCACTGCCCACATGTAATCTTTATTCAGATTCCAAACAGCAAAAGCACCACTGAAGAGGCCCATTTCAGTTGTAGTCTGAGTCAATTAAGGATGATTCTGAAATACCTCTGAACTCTAGGATCAGAATGATTGGAGTGTTAAGTATATTTTGTTGTGTAATAATTCCTTAAAGATTGATAATACAAATATAAAACTATTAGCAAGAGCCTCATCTTCAATAATGCACAGATGATTCTCCAATTGTCTCATATTGGTGCTTAAAAACCTAAGGAACCCATAAGGTCTAGAGCAGTGGTTCTCTTCCTAATGCCGCAAACCCTTAATACAGTTGCGACCTACAGGTTGAGAACCACTGGTCTAGAGATGAGAATTCTGATGTGTTCTAGAGCTTGAAAATCGCGTGAGTAGATCCCCAGAGGCTGCTAGGAAGCACTGGATACACACACTCGCCACCAGACCTCACTACATGCTGTCCTCGGGAGAGGAGCGCCACGCTGCGTCAAAGGATGACTGACAAAGAGCCTGAGCTGCTATGAAGATGTCTGGAAGGAAAATGAAAAACTGGAGTGCAGGCGGAGAAAAGGACCACGGACACTACTGCCAAACTAACTGTGAACATGCACAGCAACAGAGAGGCACCTGATTCATAGCAAGACTGACTGTACAACACGACTGTAACCACTAGTCCACCACCTAACATGAGCCAGGCATGGATCCAGGCAGTGGTGGACAGAGGGGGGAGGTCCCTGTTCTCATGATCCTTGGACTCTAGGGGACTTCAGTAGCAGGGAAGCCGTCATCTCAGCCATCAGTAGCAGTGACAGGCGCTCTGCAGAGAATCCCAGGATGAGCTGACTGCAGGTGGTGGGAACAGAGAGGGAGACGTCAGCAGGGAAGGCCCCTCCGGGAGCTAACTTGAGTGCAGATCCAAGTAACAAGGAGACCACCAGGCAAAGGCCCAAAAGACGCTCGCAGGCAGGGTGCAGAGCAAACGCAAGGCTGCCAGAGGAAGGTGAGAAGCTCCAGTGTGCAGCAGAGAGCAGGCCGGTGTGTTGGGAGCAGCTCAGGAAACAACGGACAGAGTGAGGGGGACGGGCTCAGAGGGCAGGTGACACTGCAGGACCACATGGGAATTCAGACTTCACAAGTTTACGTTAACCACCATCATCTTTCTACTGCTAATAGGAGTACAAATGAGAACCACCACCTGCGATTAATCAAACCAGCCTCAAACAAGAGGCACACCGTACTGAAAATGCATGTGCGTGTGTGTGTCCACACTAATATGAACATAAAATGGATCTGTCAGAGTGAAGGATAAGGCTGTACAACAGGCTTTAAGAAGCAGGTGGTGCCTGTGGCTCAAAGGGGTAGGTGCCGGCCCCATATGTCGGAGGTAGCAGGTTCAAATCCAGCCCCAGCCAAAAACTGCCAAAAAAAAGGGGGGAGGGTTAGAAGCATGAGGGTAAACATGTTGCTCTGCTCATCTCAAGTAAAATCTTTTTCATTAAAACCCGAAGGAGTCATTTACTTTCCTGGTCCCATGTCCAGCTGCTCTGAAATAGTTTTGACAATTCTGATAATTCTATGGCTTGCTTTTAAACAAGGGGAGCAATTTCTGCTGCAGACATGACATGTGACGTGACATATTTATCCTTCTGTGTTTCGTCTCGGCTTCTCCTCTCACTTCCTTGAGGTTGTGACCACATGCCACTTTTTCCTAGAGCGAATGATTTTAAAAAGAGCAACCCATGTTTCAGTGAAGAACAGTGTACCATCATGATGTTCATGTAAAATCAAGAAATAGATAAGAACAGTTCCCTGGGGGAAAAAAGTAAAAACATGATACCTGGAGCAAATACAGTGAAATGTTAAATAAAGATGTTATTACATAAAAGACTATTTAAAAGAAGGATGAAAAATTTCACAGTAAACCACAGTCATGTATGTGACTTGAATGAGTCTCAGAGGACTGGAGGGCTGACCCCTGTTTTGCAGGTATGGCAGCAATTTGTAATCTTTCTGGGGTCAGAGAACTCCCTCTCTGCAAACATTTTTACACACATAGTTTCACATGTAAATTAAGTAGTTCCATGACCCTATTGGCATCCCCAATGTACACCAAGGGCTCAGATTTACAGTGTAAGTGACCACGCCAGCAGGGGTATGTGCACCGACTTCCCACAAGTCTGTGTTGTCACAGTCTCCTACAACAGGAGAAAAAGCCCCGTGCTCCAAGCTTTGCCCTCATTAGTGACATGAACCGGGCCAAGTTACTTGACCATTTCCAAGTTTCACTTTTACTTTTGGGTAATATTTACAGCAGAGGACTTTGCTACTGGCTTACAGAAGCAATCAGAAAGATTAACATACTAAAAGACTTCAAATATACAGACTACAGCCAGGGCCTGCAAGAATCAAAGAAACTAAATTCTCAACACCTCATTTTTAAGTACATAATTTTGTTGTCAACAGAGATAAAACCTAATCTTTGCATTAAGTACTTCAATCACTAATTGAGATGGCTGGCTTTTTCTGGACAAAATGCTCTTCAAGGACACAATTTTTTCTTAAAAAAGGAGTTCTGTGAGCAGAATAAGCACACCAGTCATAATGGTGATAATACCAAAGTGTAACCTGGGAGGGAAATTAAATCAAGACTCTTTGATGTTAGCTGGCTGGGTAGAAACTTAAAGGCCTTGAAGCATAAAGAAGGCAAAAAAAGTGTGGAGTCAAAATGAAAGTATTTTAATTATCAGCTTAGAAAAGACTCTCCTGCCCTTGAGCACAACCTGAGAAAGAATATTTTACTCTTTATAACCCAGAAATGCACGTGTGCGGACAGGCGTCCGTTTACCATGTCCATCATTCGCTTACACTAACATTCTCTATTCTACTCTAGTCCAAAGTAAAACATTCCAAGCAACAGCGGCGGTAGCTACAGGCTAAACCGATTTCACAACTCATCACGGGACCAGCGGTTAGAAGGACGCCGAGCTAGGGGGTTACTACCGGGACAAGTTAGGAACCTCTTGCTTGGAGTGTCCCACAGTCTCAAAATTTCCGGTGAAGGCAAGAGAACTGAGAGGAAGAAAGCTATAAAGCGTCTGTTTCTGAAAAAGTGACAGGACGCTGGACCCAGGACTAGAGGACTCGTTGGGGTTTTGTTCTGCCTGCATGAGCTGCCTTTGGGCCTGCGCGAGGAAGGGATCCCAGCATGTTCCCAAAGGTCATAGATGCCAGAATTCCACCATACAGAGCCAAAATTAACTCAGGAGAATGAAGTCTCATCACACCCATCAGGCACACATAAAATGCAACAGCCAGGAGTTCAATTAGACCGACTGAATTTTCCGGATCCTGGTGAGACAGCTGGACGGCCCGCCCGCAGGACGCGCTCGCCGGCACCGCCGCTGCTCAGAGGCCGAACGCAGAGGTGGCCTGGGTCCCGCACAAAGGGGACTGGACTTGTCCCCTGACCCAAAGGCACTGCGGGGCGTGCAGGAGCCAGCACCTGCGCCTCATTTCTGCCCATCCTCCACCGGCCTCCGCTCGCTCTCCTGAGACAGGAACACCGAGTCCGCGGCGCGGCCCAGACCGGAGCGCCGCGAGGGGCGTGCACGTGAACGATTCGGAGCGGACGCGGTCCGCAGCCCCCGGCCCGGCGCCACCTGCCGCAGGGGCGAAACCCAGCCCGCCCGGGGTCAAGCAGCCGGCCTGGGAACTGGGGGCGGGGACAGGAGAGGAGCAAGAACCCGGGCCCGGGGGGCAGAAAGCAGCGTTACCATGCCGCCGAGCACCGCGTCCTGGTCGTCGGTGAGCAGCAGTACCACGTTGGGCCTCCGCGAGCCCGCCGCCCCCCTGGACACCCCCAGGCAGCCGCCCAGCAGCAGCAGCAGCAGCGGCGCGGGGCTCCCCGGGGGCCCGCCGAAGGTCGCGGGCAGGAGCCGCATGGCGGACCGGGCTGGGAGCCCGGGACGGGCGCAGGAACGCGCAGGCAGCGGACGGCGCGGGGCGGATGAGCCACCGGGGAGACGGTGCGGCGGAGGCCGGGCCCGGGTCAGGCGTTTTCTCCCTGGGCGCGGTCACGTGAGCCGGGGCAGGGGCGGGGCACGTGGACGGTCACGTGACGGGAGGGCGGGGCCCGGGCCGCGGCCGGAAAGGGGCGAGGAGCAGGGGACCCGAGGACCGCGCGGTGGGCACGTTAGGTCGGCGGACGCTGAGCGAGGAAGAGGGGAGGGAAGGGCAGGGCCGCGTCCCTGCGGACGCTGGGGACCTGGCTGAGCTCCGCCCTCCGCCGTGCGGGGTCCCGGGGCGCGGCGCGTGCTCCGGGCCTGGTGTTCCCACGGCCTGGAAGGGGGTCCAGCGCCTCGGGGCCCTGCGAGCGCCGCCTGTAGTGTCTCTCCGACTTGTGAGCCAGGTGCTGACTTTCTCACTCGGCTCAGCCGCGGAATTTGGGCTAGCAGGCTCTGCATCCTTAGCCAGGGAGCCTGAGGGTGACCTGCTGTCTTCAGCCCACGTCGTGGTTTCAAACGAACGATTGAAGGATGTCCTGACACCTTCATTCTAATATTCCTTGGTGACATTTTAGTTTCTAATTTACTCTGTCGCGCTGGGTCGAGTGCCCTGGCATCATCATGGCTCACCCCAAATTCCTGGGTTTGAGCAGTCCTCTTGCTTCAGTCTCCTGAGTAGCTGGGACTACAGGCTTCCGCTATAGCACCCGGCTAGTTTTTCTATTTTTAATAGGGAGGGGTCTTGCTCTAGCTCAGACCGGTCTAGAACCAGGGATGCACTTGCCTCGGACTCCCAGAATCCTGGGACTGCAGGCGTGAGCCACCACGCTGGGCCCCGTTGGTGACTTTTTAAAAGCCCTCTGGGAAGATGTTGAAGGATGTGCATATTGAACAAAAGCCTTGAAACAGGGTCATGCAACCACATTTTTAAATCTTTAGGGGGAAAAATTACATGAAACCAGGAGCTCCAAATATATCTGTGGTTGCTGAGGAACCAGTCAGCGTTGCTCCTCGGTTGAGATCTGTAAAAAACAAAACCCAGGCGAGGCGAACAATAGCTCTCGTCTCCAACTACAACAGGTGTACCCACGCTCTGCTGACTGTATTGTGTCTAAACTGCACTGTCTACTGAGAAGAGCTTTTTAAAACTCAGGAAATCACGGTATTTCAAAGTTTGTGACATGCTGCTGAAGCAGTATTTAGAAGAAAATTTATGATTTTAAAGTTTATGGTAGGTAAAAAGAAAGGTATGAAGTCAAGGACTTAAGTTTCCACCTTCAGAATCTAGTGGTAGAAGAAGAGCAAACGGAAAACTAAAGTTAATAGAAGGAGGAAAATAATGAACATAAAAACAGAAAACAATGAGATTGAAAATAGAAACATTAGAGATGAATAAGATTTGTGAGATAAATAAAATTGACAAATTTTTAGCAAGACTTACCAAGAAGTAAAGTGAGGAAGTTTACCAATACCAGGAATGAGAGCGAAGATCAACCATAACTTCTATAGACCTTGAATGAATGAGTAAATGTGCACAAATTTATGTGAATACAATCTTCAGTTTATGACACAGATGACACAGACCCGTTTCTCAGAAGTTACAAGTTACTAAAACTGTTTCAAGAAAAAAGTAGAAATCTGAATAGTCTTCTACTATAGAAATTGAGTTATGAAACGGTAACTTAAATGTTTCCAGAGAGGAGCCCAGCTCAGAAGGCATTACAGGTGGCTTCTATCAAACATAAAGAAACCGGTGGCGCCTGTGGCTCAAAGGACTGGGGTGCTGGCCCCATGTGCCAGAGGTGGAGGGTTCAAACCCCAGTCCCAGCCAAAAACTGCAAAAACTGCCCCCCAAACATAAAGAAACAACATAAATCCTATGCAAATGCTTTCAGAAAAAAGAGAAAAGACTGCCTCTCAAGCCTTTTTATGAGGCCAACATTGTCCTAATATCCAAACTGAAGATACTACCAGAAAACGAAACCAGAGAGCTATCATAAGCATTATTGCAAAAATACTTTAAAAAATTTTAGCAAGTCAAATTCAGCTGTATATAATCAAGTGGGTCTTACCCCAGGAATTCAGGTTAATTTAGACTTAAAGAATTGATCAGAGTAACTTACTCTATAAAATAAAAAAATGATAATCACAATACATGCAAAAGAAGAAATTGACAAAATTTAACGTGCATTCAGGGTAATCTGATAAAAGGTGTTTTAAGCTAGGATTACGCTAGGATTATACATAATGGTGGGAAGCTTGACTATCATCTGTCTAGGCTGGTAACAAGGATGTTTGGCCTCAGCACTTCTGTTCAACATCATACGAGTACTGTAAATTCTATCTGGTTCAACAGGATGTTCAAGGCGTTCCTCAAACACATGGTAAAAAATGCTGAAAAGGAAAGTAAAGGAGAAAATCTTGAAATAGCAAGAGAAATATAACTCATTACTTACAAGGAAACTCTAAGAACATTAGCAGATTACTTCTCATTAAAAATAATGGAGATCAGAAAACAGTGGGATAACACCCAAAGTTCTCAAAGAAAACCTGTCAAACAAGAAAATTTTATGCATAAAAATAGCTTTTAAAAACAAAAATGAATTAAAAAATATTCCAACATACACAGAAATAAAAATTTGTTGCTAAAACAGTTACTTTATGAGAAATAAGAAAGAGTTCTTTAGGCTGAAAGTAAGTGGCCTCGGGTAGGAAAAAACCAAGGAGCACGTAAAGAGAATTGTGTAATTATGGAAGAGTATAAATGCATATATCTTAAAGCAATTTTATAAAACAGTATGTGTATATTAATAGTATATCATTGGGTCTCCAATATGTAGAAATGTATTTGCCAACAGCACCACCCAGGAGGTAGAGGGAACCCAAGCTGCGTGGGGCTTACAAATATCTGCAGATGGCAACGTAAATCCGCAGGAACAAGCTGAAGAGAATCAGAAAAGATAAACAAGGAGATTAACATAACAAAATGCCAATGGTTTTCAAGACCTAACCACATCCTACGTTCATCTTTGAAGTTGAGTTCTGTTCTACTGACACCTGGTGCAAGGTGTTTCTTTAGGGTTTTACCAGTAGGGTTTGTCCTCGGACCTCTCATGATGCCGTGCTCCTGTGGCATTTCCTTTCTGAACGTCTCCCATTCTTCCTGCCCTCCCTAGTTCTACCCATACTCACAAGTGCCTACTAAGCCTGCTTCCTCCGTGAATCCCCTGACTACCCGACTCCACTCTGATCTCTCTTTTGTCTTAATAGGAACATAAGCCAGTTATAGGCCATCAATAAACATTTTTGAGTATTTGTAAACAAAAAAAAAAAGTAGATACTCTTTTCCTCTCTTCTTTAAAATACATAAAATTATGTAATGATTATAACAACACACTGTAAACTTCATGTATATATAAAACAGTAAAACCACAACACAGGAGAAAGGGAACAGAGGCACATAGGAGTGTCGTTCCTATAGTTTATGAAATAAAGTGGTGTGAATCTAAAGCTGTTTCTGATAAGAATGACACGGTAAGGCCTGAAGCAATCACTAAAGAAATATCTCAAAAATATAGTGAAAAAAAATAAAGGAATTAAAATGCTACATTAGAAAATATTAGCTTAGGCTTGGCGCCTGTAGCTCAGTGGCTAGGGTGCCAGCCTCACACACCAGAACTGATGGGTTCGAATCTGGCCCGGGCCTGCCAAACAACAATGACAACTACAAGTAAAAAATAACCGGGTGTTGTGGCGGGCACCTATAGTCCCAGCTATTTGGGAGGCTGAGGCAAGGGAATCGCTTAAGCCCAAGAGTTTGAGGTTGCTGTGAGCTCTGATGCCACAGCACTCTATCAAGGGCACCATAGTGAGACTCTGTCTAAGAAAAAAAAAGAAAGAAAAAAAAAAAATTTGCTTAAGCAATAAAGGAGTTACAGAGGACCGAAAAGGATATGAGCCATGTAGAAAAAAATGTAACATGGCAAACGTAAATTCAACTATACAAATAATGGTGTTAAATATAGATGGATTACACAATTCACTCAAAAGGCAGAGATTGTAAGACCGGATAAAAAACTAGACCTAATTATATGCTATCTACAGGAGACACACTTTACATTCATAAATGAAATAGACTCAGAGTACAAGGATGGAAAAAGATGTATCATGAAACAGCAATCATGAGAGAGGTGGCTCTACGAATGGCAGGCAAAATAGACTTTAAAACAAAATGTCATTAGAGATAAAGCAGGATGTTTTATAATGATAAAAGGGCAAATCCTTAAGGAAAACAGAACAATTATGTGTGTGTGTATGTATATATATATGCCTAATAACAAACTGCCAAACTTCATGATAAAAACTGACAAAAATGAAGGGAAAATGGACAATTCAACAATAGTGTCTACTTGCAGTAATAAGAACACGCAGAATATGGACAAGTGAACCCAAGACGTGCACCACGTTATAAAACTGGTAGACTCAGCAGACGTGTGCAGTGTCCCCCAACAGCGGCAGAGCACACTCCTCATGTTCCCTCAGTGAGCTGGGCCACAAAACAAACTTCAATGAATTTAAAAGGATGGAAATAATACAAAGAATATTCTCTGACCCCAATAAAATGAAATCTCTCACAAATAAATCTGGGAAATTCACAAATATTTGGAAACTAAGCAATATACTCATAAACAATCACTGGGTGTTAAAGAAGAAATCAAAAGAAAAAGTAGAAAATACTTTGAACTCAATGAATACGGATATACAACATACTAGAACTAGGTATGCAGAGCTTAGACAGTATTATATAATTGTAAATGCCTACGTTTAAAAAAGAATAGGCTAGGCATGATGGCTCACGCCTGTACTCCTAGCACTTTGGGAGGCCAGAAGTTGGAGACCTGCCCCAGCAATGGCAAGACCTAGTCTCTACAAAAACTAAGAAAAAATCAGCCAAGTGTGGCGGCACCTGCCTCTAATCCCAGTTATTCAGGAGGCTAAGGCAGGGCTGCGTGAACCCAAGAATCTGAGGTTGCTGTGGGCTATGACCACATCACTGCACTCTAACCCACTCAACAGAGTAAGACACTGTCTCAAAAAAAAATAAAAAGTAGAATTATTATTTTGTATCAATAACCTAACTTTCTACCTTAAGATACCAGAAAAAGAAAAGCAAACTAAAACTAAAACAAGCAGAAGGAAGGAAATGGTAAAGATTAGAGCAGAACAGAATGAAATAGGGAATAGAAAAAAAAATTAGAGAAAACCAACAGAACCCAAACCTGATTCTTTGGAAAGATTAATAAAATTGACAAATTTTGGTTGTCCTTATATCTCCATTTAAGTAGCCCGTCTGGCCTCTATAGAAAGGTTCATGGAAAATGATCATAGCCTGCCACAAGCTCAAGCAAATATTTTCCCTGACTGCAGGGGCAATCTGGATGTGATACCTTTGTTAGAGGGGAGCAGTGTGGCCACAGGTGAACTGTAAGTAGACGCTGATTTAGTGAATACATTCCTTTCTGTCCCAACCAGGAAACAGGTTCAGAGAGAGTTCATGCTTGTATGGAATGGACAACAAAAGACATCTACAATTTACTTTAAGTAGGGTTATGTTAACTCACAGTATATCATGGTGTGTCGTGCTAAAGTCCCAACCTGTCAGCCTGGGCATCCTACAGAGCCTCAGTGTAGTGACACCAGGCTGATCAGGTGGGATGAACAAAAGGTGACTAATGTGCTGGAAGCCTCGGTCAAATCCACGTGTTCCGGAGACCCTATAAAAACTTAGGGACCTGTACTTCAGTAAAGGTCCTGGGATATGCTGGGACATTGTCTCCAAGGTAAAAACAAATTGCTGCCTTCTGCATTTCTTACTACAGAGGAGGAAGCACAGGGCCTGGGGGAACTCTTTGGATTCTGCTGGCTACACGCTGTACGTTTAGGAATAGTCCCCAGCCCATGTACTGAGCAGCACCAAAGGCTGCAGCTTTGAGGAGGACCAGGGCAGAAAAGGGCCCTGCTCTGGGCACGGCCGGCTGCACAGTCTGTGGGGCCTGTGTAACACAGAACTGTGAAGTCCTTTGTTCACAAAGCGGAAAAAAGTGTCATGAGAGGTACTAAAATATAAAACTCTTACTTAAAAATGTTTTATTACTTAGAAAATGTAATAGGAGTTATAATGACACATGAGTAACAATATAATCTTATAATCTCCAAAAAATATTTTTGGTATCATAGGTATTTTGTGTAATACAATAAATACCAAGATTATTAATGTGATTTCTTGATTGATTATAAGATTATCCTGACTTGCTTTTCTGAAAATTAATTTCTTAGGCCATCATATACCTTTAGCAAATTCATTTTCAATCACTATAATTGAAAGCAATGCCAGTGACTGGGCAAATGGAAGATCAATTCTGAGGAGGCTGTTTCATCTGGTGTAACTGTTACTGTAGGCATTAGAAGTACTTCTAGGCTGTGTAACAGTGAGTGAAATTTTGGACAAATTATTTCAAAATGGAAATTTTAGTCCACGTAGGGCTGACGATTCCTGTGGAACAATTTTTTGAAGAACATCTCTTCCTACAAATTGGGATTATTCACATCTGAATTTCATTTTAATGAAAATTATAAACTATTATAACTTTGTGATTGTAGAATTATAACCAGTGTAACAGTTGTACTGTAAAGTTTCTTTTCACCTTTCCTGGAACTTGTGAAGGTCCTTCAAGAATCACCATGTGAAAAAAAAAAAAAAAAAGAATCACCATGTAGCCAAGGCTTTCAAAGTATATAATTTTAAGTATCTGTGTGTGCTTTTATCACTGCACCTTCAATTACAAGGAAATTTAATTTTAAATAATAATTGGTTCATCAGAAGTTTTTTTTTGTTTGAGACAGAGTCTCACTATGTCACCCTCAGTAGAGTGCTGTTACGTCACGGCTCACAGCAACCTCGAGCTCTTGGGCTTAGGTGATTCTCTTGCTTCAGCCTCCCAAGTAGCTGGGACTACAGGCGCCCACCATAAACCTTGGCTATTTTTTGTTGCAGTTTGGCTGGGGCTGGGTTTGAACCCACCACTCTTGGTATATGAGGCCTGTGCCCTACCCACTGAGCCACAGGCACCACCCTATCTGTTATGTTTTAGTACACATTACCTAAGGTATGTTTAAGGTTTGATAGCTTTTAAAAATATCTAAACCCCACTTGGCATTGGGGCTGCCCAGCTGCCCAGCTGCCACATCCTTCCCTTTTCTCATGGGTGGGAGGGTAGGCACGCTCTTGGAACCTCTATATTTACAGTCTTATAGGTTTTTAGAACTTCAGTTGCTAAAATGGGCAGAATTCCATGATCATCTTGGTGGTATCCATCTGTTTTCTTGTGCAAACTGGGATATGATCCTGAGCGACCGCTCAGAAGTCAGCTCCACTCTGGTGCACCGGCACCACTGCAGAGAGTTTCTTTTTAACAAGAGAGTTAACTTGCAGTAGGGTGAAGTTCAAGATCGGGTATGCTCACTGGCCACCATGAGGTTCAAGATGTGAGCTGCAAAAACTCCAATAGCAAACTGGGATGGACCTATGAGCTGGAAAATAGGTAGCCATTGTAAGGAAGGCCAGGTGAGTCTGGAACATGCTCCGCTTGGAGAGAGTGTGGGTTTGAGAAGCATATACCACCTGATAATTCTTGAAGAAAAAGAGGATAAAGCCTTCTTTTTCTAGGTCTCCTTCACTGAAAACAAAACTCTATTCAAACACTGTCACCTTAGCACCAGAGCCAAAGTCATGAATTACAGAACAAGAAGTTGTGAGACTCTTAAGAGAGAATCTTTCTTTCCTTTACTTTCTTTCTCTCTTTCTTAAAATTTCGTATTTTCCATCCAACAGCAGCGTGTAGAGAGAATATTACACGGATACTGATAATTTTTTCCCGTGTTTATATCTTGAGGCAGAAGAGTGTCTGCAGCTACGTGGTAGGCTACGTAAGGAAAAACATCTGAACTGTTAAGAGTGGAAGTGTGTTTTATGTGAATTTTGAAAGGAAAATATATCAAGAGCATGGTATTTAAACCTAGGGTTCATTTTAAAACTTTTCTCTAAAACTCAGTTATTTCCGTTTTCTGGCTTCAGAGAAGAGGCCCGAATCTGTGTCCAGCACTAAAGGCTCAGCGTCAGCCTGCCTTGTGCTGGCCAGAGCGCTGTACTGGAGAGGACATGGCCCCGAGCTGTTCTTCCTTATTGGCCTTGATCCAAAGATGTCCCTGTTCCTGGTCATTTGTCACTGCGTAACTGGTGTTGATGGGAAGCTTCTTCTGAAATGGGAAGGACTGCTTGGCTGTCTCCTTTCCATGTGATTGACTTAAGCATAGTGATATAAATAAAGTGATTGAAAAAAACACTTAAATTCCCTTTTCACCTCTCATCCCATCTTTTGGCATTAAAAAAATATAAGAATCATGAAACTAATTTATAGCTTTCATATGAAAGCTATAACCACCCAGGATTCTAATTTACTTTAAATCCAACCTCAGTGACTCAGACTATAAGGTTGTCTCATCCCCCATGACCATGAGGAACACATCTATCATACAATAACTGTGCTCCAGCTGAATCAACATGGTAAGCCAAGAACACTGTTACAGAGCTGTACAACAAATGTACTTGGTTTGAAGGAGCACTGAACTGATGATAGATAGCAGAGGGGAAAGATAAAGCTGTGCAGTGAACCGGCACAGGACTGACATGGGCTTTGTGTAAGCTTCTTTAAATCAATTCATACCCCTGGGGTTCAGTTATTTAAGTAAAATCCAATGATTACATTACTTTTGTTCCTGTTCCATCGGTCATTTTGAGAATGAAACAGGCAATGTATACAGTCTACATAAAAATGTATTTGTAAACAGTAAAACAGTGTAAGAACATAATCAAGTAATTAGAGTAGCAAAATATTAGGACCAGGGATCTGTGATTCAGGTAATCTGCATTTAAAGGAGGTTCTGCCAGTAACTTGGGAGATAATTGGATATGTTATTAAGTCAATTATTTCTCAAACCCCATTTTTTTTTCATCTAATAAGTAAGCAAATTGTTTTATCAATCTTGTCTAATTACAACATTCTCTAATTTGCAGCCAGCATGATTTATATTTAAAACTCAATTGTCCTTGGAATGTTACATTTTACTGAGCTAAAGAGTATCTTCTGAAACATTTCCTTTCAATTAAATCTCCCCCAAGCCTCTATTTTATATTTTTTCTTTAGAGAAACAGGGTAATTATGTGATTTTCAGGTATGAATACAAAAAGCCTCTGAAATAGGAAGGCCTGATATTGAAAATAGACTAGAAAGTTAGGGTTTTGGGGTTTTGTTTTTTTTTTTAAGGCAGTTATTGTTTAGTTTTCATGATTTTATCTCACCTAAATGACCCATTCATAGCAATATTCTAGTATCAGAAACAAAAACTATGAACATTAAGATCATGAACTGTACTCATCAGAGATTATCAACAAAAAGGTAAATTAATATTTAAAACAAAAAAGCCGGATAGATTTGTCTTCTTGGAGCTCCTATAATTTTCAGGAGTGGTGAAAATGTAACTGATACAGGATAAATATGTCAGAACTATTCTGCCTTAAATATGTCAAGGAATCACGACTCAGAAGGGGAGTTTTGAACTTCAGAGAAGATCTTTGTTACAACATTAACTTTAAAGAGTTTAAAGTAAGTCTAACAAATATGAAATTGCTACTAAATTATTGGTGCTTTAGAACTTTAATTTCCATAAGCCTGATTAATGATACTTGGGAATTTGCAGGTTTCTGAGAATACTAGCTCCTTTACAGCCCTTTTTTTGTAATTAAAAAGTAAGCATTGAATTACTGTTTAGGAATTCAAATTCAAAAAGAAAAAATTTACATATACATTTAGGAAAATGTTTTCAAAGCTCCTAATCATTTACTTTACTATCCACTTACATAGCTCTTCTTCATTCTCTTTTCCATGCATTTATCAAGCAAGTGTCCTCTGTATGTTAAATAGCTAGGCTGCTGCTTTCATTAGAGTTGAACATTCAGTGGAAAATAACAAATTATACGCATATTTATGTGATACTGAATGTATGCAATTTTCCACAGGTGTCCACACTGCTGTCACCAAATCTCTCAGTGTCCTGGTCAATTTAGCAACCAGAGTCTGGGTACCAGGGAGGAGTAATATGCCTAGTCCATACCCCAAAGTATGGCTATTTGATTACTATAAAGGGTAACTAGAGTTGCTGCCGGAGAATTCAGCCTCTCTGCAGTTCTTCCCCATCTCTTAGCCCTTGCTTTGCTCAATCGCTCTGAAGTTATACCAAATATAAGAGGCAAACATTTCAGTCACCTGAACGTCAGAGGCCAGACCCAGGAAAAAGGACTTACTAGCTATGAGCTCTATAATTCTAAATTAATTTAGAAGACTAAATCTCGGGGAGTCATTTGGGCTGAATTATGTAACCACCAAATTCATATATTGAAATCCTAACCTCAGTACCTCAGAAGCTGGTTGCATTTGTAGATAGGTCCTTTAAAGAAGTAATTAAGGTAAAATAAGATGATATGGGTGGGCCCTACCATGACCAATGTCTTTTTATGAAAAGATTAGGAAACAGATACGCACATAGGGAAGACCAAGTGAAACACAGAGGGAAGACTGTCATCTACACGTCTAAATTAACCTACCAAAACATTGAACTTGGCCTCTGGCCTCCAGACTTATGAGGAAACAAATTTTTATTTAAGCCACCAATCTGTATTATTTTATCATCACAATGTACCACAAGGGTTCAAATTCTGGAAACTTCCTGAATTTATCTATCCCCTGGAGCTTTCCTTAATTAAAACCTATCCCTCCATGGTATACATATACCATAGTTTTTCCTTTGTGATTTGATGGGCATTTGGGTTGTTTCCACATCTTGGCAATTGTGAATTGAGCTGTACTAAACATTCTAGTGCAAATATCCTTATGGCAAAATGATTTTTTCCCCTTCTGCGTAGATACCTAATGAGGGGATTGTACATCTTTGGTATTTACCTAGATGGATTTGGAGAACATCCTTCTAAGCAAAGTATCACAGGAATAGAAAAGCAAGCATCCAATGTATGCAATACAAATATGAAACTGGTATATGAACAACTACATGCACACAAAAGAAAAATAAAGTTAATTCAAGTGGGGGAAGAGAGAAGAGGGAGGGGGAAACAGGGCTTGGTGAGTCTCACCCAATAGGTGCAATGCAGGGGTATATGGCACATCTCCTGGGTTGAAGGGCTCAACTACAATTTAGACTTTACCTAACAAACACAATGCGACCTAATTGTTTATACCCATATATTAATCTGAAATTTTAGAAAATATGTCCCTCATACCAATAACTGTATAATTTTATATGCATTTATATATGTATTTGCCCAAGACTATCTATAAATATGGGTTTAATGAAAAAATAAATTCATGTCAATGTTTAGCTGTTAGGGGTCACTGAAATTTTGTGAATGCCTTGATTCTCTGTTTTACACTTTGTAAAGGACCATGTCTGGGATGTAAAGACTAGCTCATCTTCACCATTCAAAAGACAAAGACCTGAATCTCATGAGAATTTATTCTCTTAGGAAGACAGAATATACTTGTACAGAGTTCTGTGAATATAATAGTTATAGAAGGCATATGTACGTGATAACAGTGTTGTCCCTCATTTACCATCAGATCATATCTCCAGATCCTAGTGTTTAATTAGAAATTGGGGGGAAAAGACATTTTCTAATGACAGAGAGAATGTTTATTTAATGTTTTTCAGTTACTAAAGAAGGAAGATTGAGTGATTCTCCATTGTGCCTGAAAAATAAAAGAAAAATCATAGGCTTAAAATATAGAAGAGCAAAAGCTTCTGCTGAGTGTCCCTGAACCTCTGAACTTCACATACATGACCTCGTGATTTAATATCTCACATAGGATTTTATAGTTTACGATTTTCCACATCACCTCTGAAATCAGAAGCATTTTACTAGTGTGTTTTAAAATTATAAATGGTTTTTTTTTTTTTTCCTTCTTAGAAATCTCTTAAAATTAATAGCATTTTAGGCTGCAAGCAGGTGACTCATGCCTGTAATCCTAGCACTATGGGAGGCAGAGGTGGGTGGATTTAAGCTTATGAGTTTGAGACCACCTTGAGCAACAGAGGCCCTGTCTCTACTAAAAATTAAAAACTGAGGCAAAAGGATCACTGGAACCCAAGAGAATTCAAGGTTAATGTGAGCTATGATGCCCATAGCATTTACCAAGAAAGACAGAGTGAGACTCTATCTCAAAACAAACAACAAAAAATTAATAGCATCTTAGATCCCATGAAATATGGTAATAATATTTCTGAACAGTAAAACTTAATTAACTTAGGTTAAAAAAAAATAAATGTATCTGTCTTTTACTATAAAAAATTACCTAAACCCTTTTTTTTAAAAAAGAGAAAATGAAACAAAATTAAAAAAGGACATATTTCAAAACATATTTGGACATATTTTCAAAACATATCTGAAAAAATAACCTACAAAAACCATTTTTTTCCTTCCATTGCATTTTGGACAAAGCATTTAATACATGTATAATCAGAAGACAAATTATTTTCTTAAAAAAAGGTGTTCAAAATTATTTATTGTACAGAATATTAACACTTCCCTGGGAAAATATATTCCCATGATCCCTAATTCAGATAATACCAGAAACTAATAAATATCTCTTGGCTGAAATGTTTTTATTTTGTTTATTAATACAAATATTACTGATCATCAAATTTGAGCAACACTTACAGCATTTATGTTTTCAATAAAACAAAAGGACATTTTTTTTTTTATACTTTTTTGTTTATCAAAGCATATCTGTGTACATTAATGCAAACATGGGGTACAATATGCTGGTTTTATATATAATTTGAAATATTTTCATCAGACTGGTTAACATAGCCTTCATGGCATTTTCTTAGTTATTGTGTTAAGACATTTATATTCTACACTTAGTAAAATTTTACATGTACCCTTGTAAGAGAAATACATCTTTTTTAAAAACTATAATTTGGATTTTTAAAAATAAGAATGATTCTGGGTAGGTCCATTCCCTTTGCCTTTTCCTGTAAAATTCCAGGGTTTTTTAGATGCAACATCTTCGGATCCCAACATCTGATATTTAGCTTACAGACTTAAGTTATTAGAGTTGGGGAAATTGTGTTTGAACAGCACACATCAGCTCTTCTTACCACTAGAAACCTTTTTAACAGTTTCCCACCGAAAGCCTCCTTTAATTTTTTCCCCTGATATTTGTTATCCTTCTTTATAAGTGGATTTTTCTGCCACTGCTAATCTCTAAAAGCGAGTCCCAGTGATAATCCTCTACCAGCTCGGTCATTATTTGATCACACAGCGGTAGGTGTGTTGCTCTGCTATTGAGTTTGGATGGTCTTGGTTATTTGGGCCGGGCTCACGCGGTATGGGCAAGCTTAAATATCATGAACTCCTATGGCAAATGCATACGCACATTAAGGGAAGGAGCATGACCTGTCAGGCCCTGTTCTGTGAAAATAAGATGAACTCCGGGGAATCTGCAAGGGGGCAAAGTGGCTGCCATTCTACCTATGGCCACGCGATGGCGGTGTCACCACACAAATGACAGCTTTCCTGCTCCACTCACCCAGCTGGCCCTTGAAGCTTCTCTACCTGCTACTGAGCATAAAACGCCTGAACGACACTGGTCATTTCAGCCACGTCCTTCAGCAGTGACTAATACCAGACTCATGCTATGGCTGAATTATATGCTGAATAAACATGTCCTTAACTGATCTGATAGATTGAAAGTGCTTCTAACCAAGCAAGTCTGTTCTAGAATCGCAGAAACCATCTCATTACTCTGCTTCTGTCTTCAGAATATATTCACCAGGACTTCTGATCATCTATGCTTTCCTTTACAATAAATCTTAAAGCATATCTGTTTTTTTTTTTTTCCTTGCTCAATTATATTCCATTAAAAGCACCTTGAAGCAGCACATTTATGAGACCAGCTGTGTGGCATGTGTGCAACTAATGCCTGCTGTTCAAGTACCAACGGCTCCCAGTCACATGTATGTATTAGAATAAGCCTGGGAGTTACAAAAAAAGTTGACAATGCCTGGGCTCACCCCAGATAAATGAAAACAGAAGATTGAGGGCAGGTGTTGGAGCCCTGGATGTTGACATTTAAATCAAATCAAATCAAAGCAAAACTAAGGTAAACAAAATGACCCATCCTGTCCTGTGTTGCTAATGTGCATCTGGGTTCCAGATCATTCTTCTACTAAGTGGAAGAGAGAGAGAGAGCCATTCTAGGCGACATTCCAAAGGTTCAACTGAAGCTCTGCTTCAGGAAGAACCTTGAAATAGCTTTCGCTTGTCTGGGTCATAGGCACAACAGACTCATGTAAGTACTGTTTCATCACTGGTCACTCTACCTTGCCTTTTTGCTGCCTTTAGCATGCACCTAGCTGACACTCACCTTTAAGCTTGCTGCCTCCTCTCCTTAGAATCAAAGGCCTTGCAGACTCCCATTAATTTAGGTGTCTAGTTAAATACTTTTTAGAGAAGTCTTCCCCAAATCCTTTATGTAAAATAGATTCTATCTCCTTTCTCTGTTTTATCTCTCTTCATAGCACTAATGATCACCCTCACTCTAGCAGACAGTATCTTCTATTATGGATTTGTTTTTTTCTGATTTCCCTATTAGAAAATAAATTTCTCAGTCTTGATCTTCACTTTGTCCCTGAGCACCTTGCTCTATGCCTATTATGGAGGAGGCCCTGAATAATTATTTATTGAATAAAAATAAAACAGTTCTTGGCTTGGCACCTGTAGCCAAGTGGTTAGTGCACCGCTGGCCATATACACCAGGGCTGGCAGGTTTGAACCCTGCCTGGGCCTGCTAAACAACAATGCCAACAACAACAAATAGCCAGGCATTGTGGAGAGCACCTGTAGTCCCAGCTACTTGGGAGGCTGAGGCAAGACAATCGCTTAAGCCCGAGAATTGGAGATTGTTGTGAGCTGTGACACCGAGGTACTCTACCAAGGGTGGCATAGTAAGATTCTGTCTCAAAAATAAATGAATAAAATAAAAATGAAACAGTTCTTTTGCTGTCCAATATCCTCACCAACATTAGGGTTAGACTTACTTGGTTTAGGAGGTTATCATCTGAGGGTGCCTAGACTAGCAAGCTGGAGTGTGATGCTGTCTAGATAAATGGAGAAATGTGTGTCTAGCGTACAGCAGGCACTACTGGGTAAATATTTTTTAATTGACTGAACAGGAAATCCTGCAACCTTTTACCCAAGAGGTGCATACCCGGGAGGGGCGGGAGCTAGCACCTGCATACTGTGAACATCACTCACCTGGTTTTCCTAATGCACTAAGGTTAGGGAACCTTCTTTTGATGTGTAGATATGCTAGGTTTTGAAGGGCTTCCTTAGGGCATTTGTTTCAAGAAGGTAAAGACTAAATACAATGATTGAATTAGAGAGGGCTGCAGGGCAGGAATTAAAAGTAGAAGAAAGCATTCTAGAAAGTAAGAAAAAATCCTGATGGAGGCCCAAAGAATAAATAGCTTAAATCCCAGAAATCTGGGTTGGCTGGTAAACAGATTGAACAGAACATTTACGGATATAGCTATTCCATGTTTGAATAAGATATTCAACAGGATCAGAGAGAAAGAAAACAAAACACTAAAACAGAAGAAAATACGTAAAATAGGGTCTCAACCTTCCAAAGAAGGAATTAAATAAATGATTTTTAAGCACTTTTTTTAGGCAGTGAATTTTTTCTTTGAAAAAGAGTGTGACTTAGAAGTTCAATATATGAAACAGATTAAAAAAAAAAAAAAAAAGATCCAATTGAAAGAAGGTGGAGGATGGGGATCTAGTTGCTCCATATTTCTTCCCCTACATGACTACTGACTTCCCCTTCAAGACGCATGTGTGTGCGCGCACACACACACGCGCGCGCGTGCTCAGCTACACACACACAGAGAAGAGCTCCAAGGACACCCCTCCTGTCCCCAGGGCTCCAGGCAGAAAATTGCTCCCCTGTATGGCAATTCTGACTGCTTCAAGTCTATCATTCTGCTCTCTTACTCACCTCCCCAATCCTATTGCTTCCTTGTGAACGTCCAGCGTCCTCCTGGGGTTGTCATTGATAACAAGTCATTGATAATAATAGTGAAAGACCAAATATGGTTTATTTATTTATTTTTTAATAAATAAAACACTAATTCTAATTTCCAAGAAAATTACCCACACTATTCTTTTTTCTTTTTGTATTTTTAAATGTTTTAAATTTGAGAATATTAGGGGGCACACGTGTCTTTTTTACATGCTTTGTTTTTGAGAATGGGTATCCACGCTGTCCTTAAAACTTTGTTTGGAACTGGCTCATGCCTTTCTCCTCCAGCGCACTTTATGGTCTAATCTTTATCCTCCCGAGTGCCATTCAACCTCCTCCCCTTCCGAATTCACAGCCATTAGTTCTCACTGCTTCTCTAATTAAGGCTTTCCCTGATAGATAACCGCTCTCTTCCCCCTCCCAACCCCTTTGCAGACACTTAACTCCTAAAGCACTAAATTACCTCTGGGTGTTAGAAACCAGATTTCCTTTTTCATTACAGAAAGCTCCTGCCCTACACACTCAGATTCTAAAACGCCCCACTTGGGGAAATGGGATGAGATGAATTTAAATCATCTGTATCTTCTTTTTGGTCTTCCTCCTTTTATCCCCTTCATTCGCCTTTTCTCCCATCTCTTCTTTCTATTGGTTGAGACAATTTTATGAATTTTTAAATTATTTACAAAGTTTGCATTTACCCCAGGAATGTAAGCTTGTTTCAACATTATAAATTTATTAATAACCCACATTAATAAAGCTGATGACAAAAGAAACCTATGATCACCTCAGTAGATGCAGAAAAAGCATTCAGTCCAACTTAACATTTATTTTTGGTAAAAAAAAAAAAAATCTTAATAGATAAGTATGAGAAAAGAACTTCCTTGCCTGATAAAAGGGAGCAAAAAAATATCATCTGTAGTAATAAAACATCAAAAACATGTTTTAAAAATGAGCTACAGTACATGAATGCCTAGTATGATTACTTTTATTTGATATTATAATGGAAATTGAGATATTGTAATACAAGAAGAAAAAAGGAATTGAATGACTTAAAATGGTAAATATTAGTAGATTATGAGTCTATCATCAATCAGACTCAGACAGCTATTCTGATTGGATGAAAATATTGTACACACATAAATAAAAATTCTTTGCATAAAATTATTCCTTAATTCAAGACGGATGTTTTAAAGAATTTTTCCTAGTCAAATGAGATGTACTTTGTCATCTATGGAGCAGCATTTGCTGAATATAATGTATGCAATGCATGTAGGGTTCTGTGGGGGAGAACATACTCTGGCACATAAATGTACTTGCTTTTCTGACTTTTGGACATTCTGAGAGACTTGAATTTTGATTTCCAGGAAGTATGTATAACAAGTAAACTTGCCCAGTATTATTTTATTATGTAAATACTTTTGTTTGTTTATTTACCTGTTTATTTTTTTGAGACAAGCTTATGGGATTATTGTTTTGTAGAACTTGAGTTTCTAAATGAGGTTGCTGAGGTTGAGTGAATGCTGAAGTGTTTTGTGCAAAACCTTCTTCCTATGAGTACTTTTTGACCACTCACACCCGAGTATTTAACTTCGGAGGGAGGAAAAATAATGGTGTGTTGGGCATTCTATGGAGGAAATCAGCTTAAAGACAAATTTTTCTCTCAGAGTTCACCATGGATACATTGTCCCTTTCTTTAACTTTCAAATCAACAGCTTTAATAGGACATTAGAAATGACCAAATTGTTACTGCCCACAGAGATGACAACTCTCATGCTCCCTGAAGCTCAGTCCCTCTGAGCAGTTCTTTGTACTAAAATTCTTTATGAATTTTTTTCTTATACCCTTTCAGTATTTGTAGTAAAATTCTTTAGGAATTTTTTTCTTATACCCTTTCAGTATCTTTGGCTATTATGATAACTGAAAATCTCCTCCGATAGCTTCAAACCCAGTTTATTCAAAGATAACTGCCAAAATTTTATTAATCTAGAAATTAATATAAAATAATAGTAATAGAAAACCTGTTCAAATATACCCACATGCGTTTCCGTGGAAGAGGGGGCAGGTGAGTTGAACTAGGTGGGGAATTTTTTTTTTTATTAAATCATAGCTGTATACATTAATGCAATCATGGGGTACAATGTGCTGGTTTTATATACAATTTGAAATATTTTCATCAAACTGGTTAACATAGCCTTCACGGCATTCTTTCTTAGTTATTGTGTTAAGACATTTATAGTCTACACTTAGTAAATTTCATATGTACCCTTGTAAGAGGCACCATAGGTGTGGTCCCGCCAATCACTCTCCCTCCACCCATCCTCCCCGCTCCCGTCCCAAATTTTAACTGGAGGAAACTCCTTTTGCTAACTTGCTGTTGCTCTAGTTGTAGGTAAGCCGTTCACCATCATCTCTTGTTTCTGCCACCGCTGGGTGTTTGGCTGGATTGGCTGCCGCTGGTACGGATGGGCTGGGTTTTTCTTTGGCTGTGGAAGCCTTATCACCATGACTGCTGTAAGCCTGGATCGATACCTGAAAATCTGCTATTTATCTTATGGTAAGTTGGCAGGTTTCTTATTCCCTGATATCAAGGCTAGGTGAATTGAGTGTCAGAGCTGTACATATTTTACACAGGTAATAAATAAAGGCTATTAATAAACTCAGAGATCAAGAGTATTTCTATTTATAGCCTAACTTGTTCTAATATATGTTTAAGGATTTGAACCTATGTCAAAGTAAGTTTCTTTTAATACTACTTTTATAGTAATGTCTGGTGTTTGACTACAATGCTTTTAAACAGTATCATTTTTTCTTATATGAAGTGTGTGAGCTTTCTCCATGTTTTGCCACGCAAAGAAAGCAATAACATGCATTGAAAGGATGTTAGGTCGGAGATGTTTAGCTGATTCCTGACATAGTAAGTATGATTATAAGAAAAGACGTTTATGATTCTTCTTTAGGACTCAGGCTCTCTGTGATTTCAGAGATGAAGAATTCTAAAAAGTTCACCTCCAGGTTAGGTTGCCCTGTAGCTGTTCCTGCATAAAAGGACGCGCATATAGAAAGATCACTCAACGTGCTTTTGCGGTAATGGTCGGTCGAAAGATGACAGACCAAGACAACTAGTGAGGGGTGAGGAGCAGTAAGTTTTCAGAGCCTAAGTATTTTCTTTTTAAAGGATTCCAGGGGTCCTAAAACTGCGGCCCGCAGGCCACATGAGGTGGTGTGATTGTATTTGTTCCCGTTTTGTTTTTTTTACTTCAAAATAAGATATGTGCAGTGTGCATAGGAATTTGTTCATAGTTTTTTTTTTTTTTTTAAACTATAGTCTGGTCCTCCAACGGTCTGAGGGACAGTGAACTGGCCCCCTATTTAAAATGTTTCATGACCCCTGGACCATTCTACTGATTAAAAATAATTTTTACTGTTTTTGCTTCTTGGAGCTCTGGGAATTTATTGAACCTGGAAGAGATGCATTTGGGACCTTTAATATTGGGCAAAACCAAGGAATAGTATTGAGTCCATCTGGATAAAGCTTCTTTGGCTGTCGGTCAGTTTTAGTGATTGGTCAGAACATAACCAAGCCGCCCTGACGCCCTCTTTTAAACTTTATAGTTTCCAAATGCTAAGGAAACCATGCATGGATTTGGGAGGGCAGGGGGGACAGTCATGAATCATCCTCTTCATGATCTAGAACTTGTTTTTTTTTTTTTAATTTAAATCGTTTTTTTTAACATTTAAAATTTACAATAGAAACAGCTTGAATCAAAATTTCCACTAAGGGTGAACAATTATACATATTCTGGATGAAATCAGAGACTAATTCTTTTGCAGACTTATTTTTGGTCACACCAAATACGTTTTCAATTTAACTGTAGATTTCATAGCTGGGAAGGCATGAAGTTAAACTTCCTGGGATTACCTGAGGAATGCCAAACCTCGCTCCTCTGTTCCTAAATGTTTTCTTGGGTTCAGGTTTTTGTGTTGATTTAGGAGATGATGCCGCCTGCTGCCAGAATCACTGCAGGGTATAACTCCGTGTGGGAACTGCATATATTTTCCAGTTTCTTCTAAGGTTGTATTTCAGTAGTGTAGTTTCATCATTTACTCTGATGCACTATTAAACCCTCCACACAGTGTCCTAGAATATTGGAATTAGAAGGTCACCTGGGGATATGTAGACCTTTCTCCCATGTAACATGGTAAACTGTTTTAAGGCATCCCTGAAAGACGACCTTTTGGCCTCTTCTTGAGTAATTCCAGTGACCAGTGACGGGGAGCTTACTATTGCACAAGGCAGCCCATTCTCTGATTGGTCTGCTCTTATTGTTACAATGTTATTCCTTATATTGAGACAAAACTGCCTCCCAGTAACCTCCACCCATTGGTCCTAGTTCTGACTTCTGGAGCAACACAGAACCAATCTACTAATCTACTCCCTCCTGTACTTGACAGCCTTTCACCATACTCGAATGTAAGTATGAAACACCTCACAAGTAACCCTAACCGTAAATGCTTATACGTATGCCTATGCACACCCCGTAAATATATGTGATCACCCGTGCCAATGTTATGCCGTTATAATGGATAATCAAGAGCTGATATATATTGTGGCTACATGACTGCTACCCCTATATCATTTGAAAAGTTTGCATTTCATGATACAAGACACCACGTTTTTGGGAAAAAGCAGACAACAGGGTATAGAAACAATCTTTCCTATTTCTCCTTAGTGCTAAGTGAGGCAAACCGACACGCCTCAAACTTCATGTTAATGTAGTGCTTCTGGGTTTGCAAAGCAGGCCCCTTAGGTGATTTTATACACTTACCAAAGCCTGTAAGTGATATGTTCTTATTTCCTCTATTTTACTGCTGAAACCCTGGACGTCTAGAAAGATTCCATGGACAAGGTCAAATACTAGAAAGGGAAGAATTAGGCTTTACTCACATCCCAAACCTCTTACCACACTAAGCAAAGGCAGACCCTGAGTCTATGTTGAAGAAATAATTTAGCTTTTAAGTTGAATATATTTTGACATTTCTTCTGTGCTACTGCAAAACCAAACAGTAAGGAGTCACCTCCTCCGCCCTCTTGGTTGAAGATGATGAGTGAGGCTTGGAGGTAATTTCCTGTGGAGACTGATGCACTGAATCAGGCCGACCTGTCCTTGGCAATTGCCTTGAACTTGGGGAAATGATCACTAGTGCTTCACAGCTTTTCTTAAACAATGGCACAGTTTCTTCCTCTTGGAACTCTCTTTTGGTTAACAGAAACTAATGCTGAAAAATGGAGCTCATTTTTTCATCTCCCTGAAAATATCTACACAGAATCACATTTGCAGAACATGATTCAACCTACTTAGTTTCTCTACCTCTCCTGCGATGGCTGCGTGAGGGCGACTGTTGTGTGAATCACCTTTGAAGATCCAAAAATCTGCCCCACAAGTTATCAAGCACAGTTAACCACGTTAACCTCACAGCACGGTGTCGTGAACATGAGCTATCAAACCCTGCTCACCAAGCTCTTAGGCAGACAGATGAGATCAGAAACACAAGAGCTTTTAGGAAGCTGGGTATTTTAAAATGCAAGCAATGTCGCATGACTGCACTCCGGCCCTGAAGGATTCCCCCTCGGATGACCCACGACACACGCCCTGGAGAGGTTGTCCCACCATTATCTTCAGCTTCCTCTGTCTTTTTACTCTCCCCTTCCCCAGCTTTGGTCACTTTTCCCTCCCAAAGCTCTCAGGTGCCTAGAGAAAACTTTCCTCATGAAATTGCTTCACATTGAGAAAGGCCCAAGCTCTGGAACTTTCCCCTGTACTTCGTCCACTACCCCTTAGGCTTCTGCCTTCTGGCCACCTCTCCCAGAATTCAGAGGAATAAATCTTTGGAGGTGAACTTTGACATGTCAAGGGGAGGTATTTGGGTGTAGGGCAGATTACAACCAGGTAATGCTTTTCTTCCGCCTCCAGGGGTTTGGCTGAAGAGAAAGCACGCCTACATCTGCCTGGCGGTCATCTGGGCCTATGCCTCCTTCTGGACCACCATGCCCTTGGTAGGTCTGGGGGACTACGTTCCTGAGCCCTTCGGAACCTCGTGCACCCTGGACTGGTGGCTTGCCCAGGCCTCGCTGGGGGGCCAGGTTTTCATCCTGAACATCCTCTTCTTCTGCCTCTTGCTCCCAACGGCTGTAATTGTGTTCTCCTACGTAAAGATCATTGCCAAGGTTAAGTCCTCTTCCAAAGAAGTAGCTCATTTCGACAGTCGGATCCATGGCAGCCATGTGCTGGAAATGAAACTGACCAAGGTAACTGCACTAAGTATTTACACACGTGTTGCCAATCAATTAAAATCTCGTGGGGAATGTTGGAGACTGGGAGAGCAGAGAACCTCCACTCTTTATGGACATCCAAACTTTGCTATTGCTTCCTTAAGGCTTCGCAGTCTCTCTCTCCTCTTTCTCTGTCTATGCTTCTCTCCCTCTCGCTCACACACACATTTTTAATATCTACCACGTTCATATAATGGATCCATTGGGTGCATATTTTCTTTGTTGAGTAGGGCATTATTGATTCTTAATTATTTTAGTAATAAGAATATCTTTATGAACTATAGCATGCCCCACAGTGTTTACTGTTCTGCATGGACTGTGGGATACCATTAGGGCCATTCTCTCACTTGAATTATTTGTAGAGTAACAGTTTATATCATATGTGCATTCCCAGAGGAAGCTTGTCTTAACACAATTGCATTAAGCTTGTCTTAACACAAGAGCAATTTCTGTAGAATTGAGACCCTTGGTAAATGCTAGTTTCAGAGGTGGCAGTTCTTTAGCTGTTGTGGTATAGGAAGTAGGGCTTAGTAGGATACTTAGGTTTCTTGAGTATCTACTTCACTTCCTCAGTTGTGTAATAGAAATAGTCATATCCAGCTCATTGGGTTATAGTGGAAATTCAAGGAGATAAAAACCATGTTGTTCTGTTACCTAGTGCACAATAGTTGTTAAAGACATTGTAGTTTCTCCTTTTCCCTGTCTTTGGGAATCCCTGGTAAAGTCTAAAGTCCTGGTCTTCCTATTCTCATGGTATCTCATTCCCATATTGAAAACACATTTCCCAGCACATACCCTCAATAAAATGACATATGGGTAACACCATATCACATATCACTGTGCACTAACTACTAGCATACTCTAATATGTCTTATAGATAATTTTTCAAGACAGAGTGTCTTACTCTGCTGCCAGGCCAGAATGCAGTGGCTTCATCATAACTCACAGCAACTTAAACTCCTGGGGTCAAATGATCCTCCTGCTTCAACCTCCCAAGTAGTTGGGTATGCAGGCACCTGCCACAACACCTAGATAATTTTTCTGTTTTTAGTAGAGACAGGGTCTTGCTTTGCTTAGGCTGGTTTCAAATTCCAGACCTCAAGTGATCCTCCCGCCTCAGCTTCCCGGAGTACTGGGATTATGGGCATGAGCTACCACACTGGGCCATATGTCTTGTATTTTAAAGATAAAAATTAATGTAGATTGAAATTCTCATTATTTCTTCCGGTACCCCAGTGAATTATATTGATTGGTATTCCATTCTTGAGTGTACTCACAGCCCACTTTAGAGACTGCTCATCTCAGTTTTCTCCAGACCAGAGACGGTTTCTTAATATGTCTGGGCCCTGGTCCAGTTTTCTCTAAATTGCAGAGTTTTTGAAGTTGTGCAAAGATCTCTTGGTTGCACAGCATGAGCTGGAGATTCTTGATGGCTTCAGTTGACCTTTACGCTCTAAACTGTGTTCTGGGTAAAGGAAGCTTTGAGGAAAGTTTTCATCACTCTAAATTTATACTGATAACTTAATAATAGATCCATTCTTGAATAAAAATGAATAATCATGAATCGTGATCTACATCTGCCTGTCTTATAATTGGCTGTAAATTAGGAAAATATTTTCATAAAATGTGAAATTAGGTTCTTTCTTTCTAGCTCTAGCTTTAGCTCTTATCTATAATTTTTGAAAATGAAATTTAAATAAATTGATCCAAGTTAACTTTGAATTATATATGATCCAAATCCTACTGTGTACTAGGTACTATTTTGGGAACTGGGCAAATGCACCAGTGATGAAACGTTTTCTTTTCCATAGTTGATGGCAGTCTATACAGAGCGATAGCACGATGTCCATCACAGTGGTATGTGCATTTGAGCTTTGCAGTTTATCATAACATGTCACAAACTTGCTGTAATGTCTCATGATGAGCTTTCTTCTTGCCATCATGCTCACCTCTCTGTTTGCCATCCTCCAATGACATTACTGCCTTGAGATACTTTGTTGGTCTTGCTCAGTGAAACTGGGTCCTGGTTCCCTTGAGAACCTTCTCATTTTCTCTGCGTTTATTACTCCTCACCTTCTCTCCTGTTAGTTGAATTGCTCAACTCAACCTACCCACATTGCACCATCTTGTTCTTTGTGTAATATTGAGGAACGGCAGCTTATTTAGTCAATGCCTGTCAAGCTTATTACACATATGAGGTGTGGCCCAGCATATGCCATTCACTTTGGTCTGTTGTTGTCACTCTGCTTGACTTAGACTTTGTGGGTCAATCAGTATCATCCTAGACCTGATTAACCAAGGAAATGTTAAATGACATGTAGGCATACATGTGTATAATTTTGTTACATACTGTATATGTGTGTATTCTTTTAACTTATATACAAAATGACATATTACATATTATTTAATATTTTATGGTATGTCTATATTTCATTTGCATGTATGAAGCCTATATTAAAATAACCTGAATGTAAAATGTTGCTAATTACTAATAGTTCTGCAATAATTTCACCTCATCAGAATTCAACTTGTATTGAAAATAAACACAACTATTGTGACATCTTCTATATTAAATTTAAACTATTTTCAATTACTACCCAATTTTGACCTTGATTTTTCTAACTGAGTAAAAGTAAGTAGAAACAAGCTCACACTGGGCCTTTTCACAGTCTTAGGAGCCTTTCCCCCTATTTATTTCCTGCTTCGCTTTGTCAATTTGTTCTGCTTGTTCGCTTGGTGAACCTGGCTTATTATTGGGGCCTGCATTCTGTTAGTCTGATCTTGTCAGGCTAAAATTTGGCGTTCTGTCTACAAATATTTATCTACTTTGTAGACTCCCTCTAATTAATTAAAAAATGATAGTTTTGCCAGAATTTTGTGGCAGTCTGAAATTTCATGACTGCAAACAGAGGAGTGCAATGTATATATAATGTGCATGGCAATTTTTATATTTCTATGAGCCAACATAATTTTAGTTCTGTGCCTGCATTTGATTTTGTAAAACAAATTTCCTATTGAATAGTCAGGATAAATTCAGTTGAAATAGAAATTTCCCTCCTTTTCCCAGGACTACCTAACAGTTTCAGGATAGTTTTCATAATGTCATGGTGCTAAGGGATGGGGCCTCCTGGTCTGTCATTTATTGACCTTGGTGTTGCTGAGGTGTTTAAGATTCCTTCTGATGACAGTTTCCATTGCCATGGGTCACTTTGCATCTTCTTGGTTGCAACTATAGGTGCATCAGCCCTGCAAGCTATTTCCCAGCTTTCCAAAGCAACCCATCAGGTGGATGTTGGTGTTTGGCTGGGACCCTGAGAATGGAGGCAGGAATTTTTTGCTTCCATTATTGCCAAATGTGTTGAGGATTCTATTGTTCCCCAATCCCCGTCCATGGTCCTTGGTACTCAGCTCGATGGGATGGGTTCAGGACACCTTCTCCGGATCAGTTACCAGGTCCTCTGATGTTCTCTCTTGCCTTTGGCCTGGACGCCTTTTATCTACTCTGCAGTGAGAAAACTGGCTCATTTTTATGTTTGTTCTCTAAATTGTTCACATAATAATCTTTTAAAAAAAAATATATATATTTTTATTAATATTAAATCATAGCGCACCATAACAATCTTAATGCTCCAAGTCCCTTAGGCCTCTGGATGTGGATACTGCTTTTCCATATTCAAAACCTATTCTTGTAACTATTTTTTTTCCTTGTATGTTTTAAATTTCTGTTCTGAAACTCTGAAGCTGAGAAATGAATGTTTTACTTCTGTGGGTATTTATGCTTGTAAAAATCTTCATGCAATACTGTGAACACTTGCTGCTGATTTAATGAAGGGAATGATGGAATGATAGGCAGGAAATCCCAGAGGCAAGCATTAATTTTTCCAAGTATGATGATGTCCTGTGTGTTGGGATTCTAGTTGGTCAGTGAACACACATTGATCACCTGTAGTGCTGCAGGTCTACAGTTAGTATCCGGACCCTGTGGGTACCTACATTTCTCTTAGTGTCATTTATTTAGACGAGAAAGCCATTCTGATTGTCACTGGTTAATTCAAGTCCCCGTTACGGATCATCAAAGCACTTGGCACATTACTGATAGTGACACTTGTCATCCTTAACCAAATTATATGTTTGCACCTCTTTCATGGAAGATAGTAAGCAAGGTGAGGGCAAGTGCTGTGGGTCCTGTTGCCACTGTACCTGTAGCCTGGCCCCTGCTAGATCTTAATCATTATTGGTGGAACAAATATGTAATTGAGTAAACTAATTTAATGTAATTACCTTGATGAATATTAAGAGGTCTCTTGATCCCTGGCTTGAATGCCTCTGTTCCATTTACACATGATGGGACATCATGTTTCATTTTGCTCTTTCACATTGATTATGATGCCTTTTTAAAAATTGTTATTTATTTATTTATTTATTTATTTTTTGAGACAGAATCTCACTCTGGCGCCCTGGATAGAGTGCCATGGTGTAATCATAGCTCACAACAACCGCAAACTCTTCGGCTCAAGTGATCTTCTTGCCTGAGCCTCCCGAGTAGCTGGGACTACAGGTGTCTGCCACAACACTAGGCTAGTTTTTCTATTTTTAGTAGAGATGGTGTCTCACTCTTGCTCAGGCTGGTCTTGAGCTCCTGAGCTTAGTCGACCTGCCTGCGTCTCCCAGAATGCTAGGACTACACGTGTGCACCCCTCATCCAGCCCTTTCTAAAACTCTCAAGCATAAAGTTCTGTTTCCCTCATATGACGCCTCTCTTTTCTTGCTCATTAAGTATTACTTATCACTGAGAGCTGAGACTTAGACGACCCCCTTATAGACCTATGGGCAGTTTGTGAGAAAACTGTAGTTATTGCTTTTTTTCTTTTTTTTTTTTTTTTTTAAAAAGTTATTACTTTTGTGTTCTTCCTTGTTATTCTTAGCTGAAATGTCACTTCCCAGTAAAGCATTTTCAAAATTGAATTAGATTCTTTCTGTGTAATGTTTCATTGTAGGCTTTATATTTTCTTTCTAGAACTTGTCAGAATTTTTAATTAATTTAGAATTACATGCCTTTTTTTGTGATTATTTGTTCAATGTCTGTCTTTACCACTGGTCAATAAAAGCCATAGGGTAGGGTAGAGGGTAGGTGACAACCATGTCTTTTTGTTCATTTCCTGTCCCTGGGACCTAACATAATGCCTCATGCACAGGAAGTACTTAAAACATATCTGTTAAAGGAAGAATTAGTTTGGAGCAGGTTAATCATGAAAAGAATTTCAAACTAGAGGCCAATCCCAATTTTTCCAGCAGCTCACTGAGAGGTTCCTTATCATCAATGTTGGTTATTTATTTTGGCTGCCAGTTGCTGAACCGTTTCAGTGGCTAAGGAATTTCCAACATTCGCTTGGGAGTAGGAAGAGGAGCAGTGATGTGTCCTTTAATTTAAAAGATACTGAAAGCCCAGACACTCATTTCCCAGGGCTGCCCTGCAGCTAGAGCCCAGCTGTGGACTCTGGGTACCAGCTATCAGCCTGTCTCAGTAACTGGTGATGTCAGATCAAGGGGCAGGGAGATCTCTCTTGAGGCCAAGGCTGTAGCAGCAGCAGTTTCTGCATCAAAACCAGTTCAGGCAGTCATAGTTCTAGGTATCATTTCTGTCTGCTAGGCCTCAGTTTTAAGTGCAGCATTCTGCAGTGATGCTTTGCATTAACCAATATCCTTTAAATAGATTTCTTTCCTGCCTCGCTCAGCCAAAGTCAATTTCTGTTGCTTGCAACTCAGAATTTCGACTAAGTTACCTAGGGCAAACCATTTAATATGTCTCTGGGCCTTACTTTCCTCATTTATGAAAGGAAGGGAATTACATGATATCTTAGTTACCTTCTGAAACCCTGAGGTTCTATGAAAATGGTAGATTGATTCAATTTTTAAAATGTCTGTGGCTATAGATTTTCTTACTACAACCATCTGGCCTCTTAACCTGGTGTCTGTTCCCCTCTGAGCTGCACATCTCCAGCCCAGGGTCTCTTTCATGAACAGTGAAGTCTCCCCTGTTGTTGAACCAACATACTTGCAAACTATTTTCTAGTTTTTAAGCCAGCCATTGCCTTGTTGGGCAATGTTGTGTTCAATCTTGGACCCAAACCCTAAAGCACAGATGCAGAGAGTGACATCACCTGATTCACCTCCCTCCTTTCAATGGTGGCTTTTGCTTGTTTACAGAGTGGTTGGTATTTTAAGCATTGAGAAAATTGTAGCTGGGACGTGTGGAATTCTTGTTTTTAATTTCTTCTCTTTTTTAAAAGTATGAATTCATATTTTTTTGCTTATATCCTAACCAGGGCTAACACATGGTAGGTGCACCAAAGATCTCAGAAATTTTTTCTTTACAAGTTTGTGGATGAGGGTCTAGGACAGTTGGGCTTAATTGTCATTCTTGTTGATAAAATAGAAGGAAGGAAGAAATTCAAACTAGACATGCTTAAAGTTGTTAATCCTTCCTTCCTTCCTTCCTTCCTTCCTTCCTTCCTTCCTTCCTTCCTTCCTTCCTTCCTTCCTTCCTTCCTTCCTTCCTTCTTGTCTCACTCTGTTGCCTTGGGTAGAGTGCTGTCTTAGCTCACAGAAATTCTTGGCCTCAAGCAAATATCTTGCCTCAGCTTCCCAAGTAGCTGGCATTACAGGTGCCCACCACCACAGCCAGCTAGTTTTTCTATTTTTAGTAGAGATGGGGTCTCACTCTTGCTCAGGCTGATCCTGAACTCCTAAGCTCAAGCAATTCCCCCACTTCGAGCGAAGTGACACCACCCTTATTTTTATATATATGAGAGACTTGAGGGCCCGAGAAGATGGGTCACTGTTGTCACGTTTCCCACCTCATGTGTCTGACTCAGTTTGAGGTGACCTCACATGTAGAAGGTAGTAGTCTTCTACCTGCATTCACTACCTCGTCACTATCTTTTAATCTCATTTTCCTGCTGGTTAGGAGGAAATCTCTATACTTGCTGTCTAGGCCCAAGATAGAGAAACCAAACTGTACTATCCCAGTGCTCCTGCCAGTGGGTGCTGTCCTGGGGCAGACAGAACCCTCTTCCTTCCTGTTCTCTCACAGATGCAGTGATCTCTCCTGGCAACCTTATCTCACCCCAGCCACTGAATTATCTTTGTCATCACTAGTCTAACTGGTTCTGGATGTGATTTGGTCTTTTTTTTCTTTTTCTTTTTATCCCTTCTTTATGTGATTAGGTCTTCTTATGAGTGGAAAATTTTTTCTGGCTCTTTGGCCCTTATTTTCAGCCTTGATTTTCACATTAATTAATTCCCTGTCTTCTCATCTCTTGCCTCATTTAAGATAGCATGCAGCTGCAAATCTTAGCTGAAGTCTTATTCACATCTGAGCAAAGAAGCCTGATGGGAAGACTTGGGCTCCCTTTCTGACATGGTTATTCACAGCGAATCCGGGATTTTGCCCCACTCCCACACAGGTCAGTGGGGCCGATCCATAACTGGTATATGCATCATGAAGATACCAGAACGTCTCCCTGCCAGTGTCTTCTCTCACGATTCCATGTTGCTTCTGCACGATAAGAGAGGGTGGGAAAGTCCCTTCATAGAAACCTTGTCTGCTGGATGGTTCAGATGTTTTGGACCCAAAGGCAGCGCCATATATAACTTGGATTATTTACTTTCAACCTCATTATTCTGTTATTGCTTTAATTGCTTAATTTACTGGAATTGAGCAATTATGAACAACATTGCTTTTGTGACAAAATACCAGCTTGAACTAGAGCTGGAAAGTGCCTACATCCCTGGATTCTCTGCAACAAGATATGCTTAAAATGAACTGAGTTGCAGATGTGTGATTCTTTTGTAGCAGCTGAACATATACTCTGTGAATTTCCTCCCACAAAACCTGCTTAATTTAGGATTTGAAGTTTTACTGCTTTTCCAGTGACCCCAAAGGCTGTGATAAAAGTGAAGTATTTAAAAAATAAACAACTTAGAACAATTGGAAGGGTACAGGTGCCTGTGTTAGAACTAGCCTAAGAATATTCAGAGAAGAAATTTTGGAAAAAAGAAACGAGGACACACTTAGAATTGAGGAAAGTGAGAAACATATTTATGAAAAAAATTAAGCACATTCCAAGCTAAGTAGAAAGTTCTGGAAAAAATAAAGTGTAACACGAAAGTTTGGAAAATGTTCCTGAAGTGTACCTTAAAATAGTTTTAATATTTTAGTGTTTAATATTTTGCAAAGTATATTTTATATTGGGAAAGTTATAAACAATGAACATGACTCACACTAACTTTGTAATCATTTCAAAACATAAATAATGTTCTGTAGTATCTTTTAGAGTTAGCTTTTTCTCTCCTTACTTTAAGCTCCATTTTTAGTCTTTCGGTTTAATGTGCTTAGCTTTATTCTAATCCCAGAAAACTATAATGATTCATTTTCTATGTGTTTATAAAACCTTGGTATATTTAATTTTCCTATGTTCTTTCAAAATGATAACATAATGCAAATATTTTAAGTCTTTCCTGTTTCCCAATTGCACACTCCTATAAAAGTAGAAAATATGTAAAATGTGGAAAATATTATGGGCTAAGTGTTAATCTATTTTTTGTCAATGACTTTGGCAGCAGCACAGAGAACGGCTTTTGAGATACTGTGAAATCATCATATGACTCATTAAAGAAGCAGAGATGGAACTATGTTAAGTCCCCAGACATCTGCTAAAGCACGCTTTATTTATATAGTTAGTGTTTATTTGGGGATTTAGAAAAAGAAGGCCCTCAGTGTGATCCTTGAGGCATCCATTTACAAACAAAAGTCATACAAACCAAACCAAAATAAACCAAATAAAAATTTCCCTTGAGCAAGCTTCTCTGAAAAGATGGAGAGCACCGGCGGGACCTGTACAGTGCATTAGACCTTGACGGTCCACAACTGCTAAGCACAAGCGAGAGTTTTTGCTCAGGACCCTAAAGCCAGGCTGGGGAACATGCAGATAGAACAATATGATAGTTCTCCTCCCACTGAGGCCCGCTGGCATGCACACGTGACCTCATTGTAAGAAAAACATGTCCAAAGTTCTAAAAGAGAAAAACATTCCCAAAATGTCATTGCTTTATTTATTTTTAATACATTTTGTGTCTCTTTCCTTATCATTGATGCTCAATGTAAGTTGTCATGACCTTGATGTTGGGAATTGTTGTCTAACTTCTTAAATCTGGGGATGAGAGAAAAAAAGAAGTGATGCCTGGCTTCAGAGAGCTCCATCCTTGTATCTTCTGAGGGTTTTAGGGAACTTGGGAGATTAAAAACAAGACCCACTTTTCCTAGAACTGCCTTATGAAAAGCCAAAGATGGGTCTGATCAAGATCTGATGAGTCATGTACTGGTCTCTGTGCCTAATAGTGTAGCTGGAGGCATGTTGTCCTCTGATTCCATAGACTCGGGTCATGTGACACCTATGATGTCAATCACCTCCATAGAACAAGCAAGGATGCAGAGGAACACTGGGGTTGCTAAATTAGAAGATAGTGGGAAGGTGAAAGTAAAGGGAAAAGAACAAACAAAACAAAACAGAAATCCATCTCACAGAAGGCTAACTTGAATGTGGTTTCCTTATTTACTTTACAGGAAGAATATTCTAGTAGATAATAGGGTAAGGATACATTTAAGTTAGCATTAGTGAAGTTAGTCAATTAGGGCCTGAAATAGCTGAGGTTTAAAATAAAAACCAAAAATTTGACTTTGTCAATGTCAGCATTCTACTTAAGACTTTTCTTCTTTCTTTTCCTTTTTTTTTTTTTGAGTTAGAGTCTTGTTGCCCTTGGTAGAGTGCTATGGAGTCATAGCTCACAGCAACATCAAACTTTTGGGCACAAGCAATCCTCTTGCCTCAGCCTCCTGAGTAGCTGAAACTACAGTTGCCTGCCAAAACGCCCAGCTATTCTTTAGAGACAGGGTCTCTCTGTAGCTCAGGCTGGTTTTTTTTTTTTTTTTTTTTTTTTTTTGATGGTAAAACTTCAAAATAATTTATTAGTGTGAGGAAAAAGAAAATATGATTTCAAAGGAAAGGTAAAGGCAGTGGAAAACATCTAAGGAAGAAATAGATCAATACTTAGATAAAGCAATAATCAGGACTTGTAGCCTTTTATCATTAAGGATAGAAATATGCTAGATAATCAGGAAGGTAGCAGGAAGGTGTGCACATGGAGCATGCAGAGGATTTCATGCAGTGTTTTCTTTGTTTTTTTTTTTTTTTTTTAGCAAGAACTCAACTTTATTGCGTCAAGCAGCCGCTTATATAGAGCGTGGGGAAGGGGCAGAGAAAGAAGGCAGGGGATGAGGTGCGTGACAGGGTTGGGCCAATGGCATGGTACCACCTTGGCCTTATCTAGGTAAAGGCAGTTTCAGGCTGGGCCTTGCTGAGTCATTGCTACGCGGAAGTAGCTCGATGGATCTACTTCTAGTCAGGCTCAGGAAGTTGCACTAGGCCTCAGGCACATGGCAGGGCCCAACAATTCCCTCTTTTGTTTTTTGTATGGCAGA
>CAUYPK010037152.1:0-19038 GCA_963574355.1 Loris lydekkerianus | reverse complement strand
GTCCCTCCTCAGAAGCAGCATAACAAAATCCAAACTTGGCAAAGAGCCACAGTATACAAAATAATGATAAGAGGCAAAGAGCCAAAATTCATTTTGGCTGGGAGCCGCATGCGGCTCTAGCCGCGTGTTCGCCACCCCTGGCTTACAGCAACCTCTACTCTTTGGCTTAAGCGATTCTCTTGCCTCAGCCTTCCAGCCTAGGGGTACAGGTGCCTGCCACAATGCCCTGCTATAATAACTTTGGATATTAAAATGTATACCATATATACTCGAGTATAAGCCAAGTTTTTTCGGCACAAAATTTGTGCCGAAAAACCCGAACTCGGCACAAATTTAGTGCCGAAAAAACTCGGCTTATACTCTAGTATATACAGTATATACATTTTTTTCTATGTCAAGACCATAAAAATATTATGCTATGTTTTCTTACAAGAGCTCTATTGATTTACCATTCACATTTATGCAAAACATCTGGAATTAATTTGCTATTTTACTATCACTAAATTAATTTAAGTAAAAATGTGTTTGAGATTTTCCACTTTTTTATCTTTTTTTATTTCACGTGAGTAAATAACTAGAAGTAGAATTGCTGGGTCAATATTTAACTATACAAAAATCTGTCAAACTATTTTTCAAAGTGATTTTATCATTTAGATTCCTAATAGAAACACAAAGGAGTTCCACTTGCTTCAAATCCTCACCAATTATTGCATTGTAAGTCTTACATATTTAAGTGATTCTAGTGACGATGCAGTAGAATCTTATTGTGGTTTAATAGATATTTCTCTGACAAATAGTAACAACGTTAAGTGTCTTTTCATATGCTTTTTTGCCATTTGTAGATTCTGTTTGTTGAGGTGCTTATTTAAATTTTAAACCATTTATTCAAGAGGTTGTTTTTATTTTTATAATTGAATTTTAGCAATATTTTATGTTCTCTAGACAAAATTCCCTTATATATGTTCATGTGTGCATACACACATATGTATGTTTCTTTAATATTGTGCTTTTTATGTGGATCTCTGTTTAGAAAAATTTAAATTTAAAAAGTTATTTATCCAAGTTTTCTTTTATAATTAGTGTTCTTTTTATTTTACTTAAAATATTTGGTCATCATGAAGTCACTAAGATTGTCAGCTTTCTGATGCCTTTGATAGTTTTATAATTATATAAATTTTTAGTTGTTCTCGTGGTACCATTGGTGTGCTGCCAACATTATCTTCTACTCAGGAGAAGAATTTCTTTTCTTTCTTCTCAAATATTTCATTAGGTAGAATACTGAATAGGAACCTTTCTGAAAGAAAGAAGCTCTCCACCAATTTTTTTATAGTTAATTATCTGTTATTTAAAATAATAAGAATGTATGATTCGATATTAGGAAGATATTTCAATATAGCTTGCACAACTTGAAAATTGGCCTTGATATTTCAAATAAGAATGCTCTGTTAAGAGTTCAAAATGGGGTTCAAGACTTATCCTTTACAGATTTTCTATAGACTAAAAAAGTTAAGTTTTAATAAAAATTGAAGCAATATAATTTAGTAATAAAATAATAACATGTTGCCATGTCAGCAAATATACCAATAGATTCTACACTTGGTAGCTATTTTTCTCAATGTAGAACCAAATATGTGGAGACTCTAGTAAAACTTTTGTGTTATTTCTTTAAGATTTAATAAAAGCTATTCTTTTTATACAGAGGAATATTCCAGAATTCTTCATAGTCTCTATGACAGAATGAAGAGAAATATTTTTCTTAGTATTTCCCCCAACCACTTGGCTTTTAGTATTTCTTTATTTAAAAAAAAATTCAGAATAATATGAGTATACACTTTATTAGGTTACATTATTTGCATTTGTTGTGTAAAGTTCCTGTAGTTGTAGTTGTTCTCCTCACCCAGGAGGCAAGCCATGTTCCCTTACATTGTGACTAGTAGGTGAGAGCACACCAATTCCTTGCCTCTTCCCCTTTATCTCTCCCTTCTTTCATCTTCCCCCAATTTAAATTTAGTTGTATTTTTCTCTAGTGTGTGCATATATTTGTTCATCTACTGGCTTCATGTTAATATTGAATACATCATATACTTGTTTTTCCATTCTTGTGAAAGCTTACTAAGAAGAATATTATACAACTCCATCCAGGTTAATACAAAAGATGCAAAGGCTCCATATTTTTTTATAGTAGAATAGTATTCCATGGTATAGATATGCTACAGTTTATTAATCCATTTAATGGGTTCATGGGCTATTGGGTTGATTTCACATCTTGGAGATCATAAAGTGAGCTGCAAAAAACAATCTAGTGCAAATGTCCTTAAGATAAAATGATTTTTTTTCCTCCTGGGTAGACACCTACTAGTGGGATTGTGGGCTCAAATGGAAGGTCTAATTTGAGTGTTTGAGGATTCTTCAAATTTTATTACAAAGAGGCTATATTAGTTTGTAATCCCACCAGCAATGTAAAAGTGTTCCCTTCTCTCCACTACCATGCCTGCATCTGTAGCCCTGGGACTTTTTGATGGGCTATTTCCTTGGTGGTTAGTTGATATCTCAGGGTGGTTTTGATTTGCATTTCTCTGCTTATTAAGTATGATGAGAATTTTTTCTTGTATTTGTTGGCCATTTGTCTGTCTTCTTCAGAAAATGTTCTACTCATGTCTTTTGCCCAGTGATAGATGGGAATGTTTGTCCTATTTTGTTGATTAATGTGAGTTCTCTGTATATTCTAGTTATCAACCCTTTGTGAAGTTCATAATATGCAATTATCTTTCTCCACTCTAAAAGTTGTCATTTGCTTTAAGTGTTTTGCTCTTAGTGGTGCAGATGTTTTTAGCTGAATTATTTATTTATGTTGTTATAATTGCCACTGGGTCTTCTTCATGAAATCTTACTCCAGGCTGATATCATCTAGAAGTATTCCCTTGCTTTATTCTAAGGTTTTTATCATTTTTGTGCCTTAGATTTAAATATTTTATCCATTGTGAGTCAATTTTTATAAGTGGTAGTAAATGCAGGTCCAGTTTTATTCTTTTACATGAGGTTAACCAGTTTTCCCAGAGCCATTTATTGGCTAGGGATTATTTTCCCCAGTATCTGCTTTTGTCTGGTCAAATCAAAAAATCAGTTGGCAATATGAGAGTGGTTTCACCTCCAGACTTTCTATTGTTCCATAGATACATGTCTCTATTTTTGAGCCAATATTGTGCTGTTTTGATCATTGTGGACTTGTGTTATACCATTATATCTGGTAGAGTGATGCTTCCAGACTTGTTTTTATTACAGGCTATATAATAAAAATGTAGAACTATTTTTTTAAATTCATCAAACTATGATGTTGGTATTTTAATGGAGATTGCTTTAAATCTGTAGATTGTTTGGGGAGGTATGATAAACATTTTAACAATGTTGAATCTTCCCAACCAAGAGCATGGTATGTTCTTCCAGTGTTTTGTATTTCCTCTCTTCTTTACCTCTAATATTTGAGAAACCCTGGTTAATTGCTACATCAAGGTTTACAGCAATATTATAAGAAATAAGTAACTAATAAAAATAGTAAACCATGAGCATGTATATCCTAATTTAAGTACATTATAACAATATGCTTGACAAAATAATAGAGCAAATGACTTAATTTGATATACATAAAATATTTGGGAATCATTATTTTAAATAATTATTTTAAAATAATCTATTTCAAGATTATTTTTAAATAATTTATTTAATTTTTTAAATAATTATTATTTAATAATTTTTTAAATAATCTATTTCAAGAGTATTTTTAAATAATTTATTTAATTTTTTAAATAATCTATTTCAAGATTATTTTTTAAATAATTTTTTAAATAATGTATTTCAAGATTATAGTATCTAAATAGTAGTCCATCCAATAAAGGATTAATGTTTTGAATCCAAATTAGATACAAATCTAATTTATGTATAATGTAAATAAATATTCAAAAAAATGTTGAAGAAATGATAGCCTGTCCTTGCATACTCATGCTCAATCTATTCAGAACTATTTCCCAGTCTAGATGCTCCTAATTACTTTCTACCTAAGCTGAAATCATGAAAAGAATATTTTGGTAATTTCTAGTTCTACATGTGCTGGAAACCCCATCAAGAAAAAAGAACTGTATTAAAACTGTAATTCTCAAGTCACATTTGACTTCTGCAATTATGAGAGGTGCTTAAAGGTGACTTGTATTCATCTTTTGTTACTGGTATACTTGTATGTTGAGTATTATAATTTTATTACTACAATTTTTTTACTTTCATAAAATGTGTTGAGTGGGCACAATAGTTCACCCTTATAATCCTAGCACTCTGGGAGGCCGAGATGGGTGGATTGCTTGGACTCATGAGTTCAAGGCCAGCCTTAGCAAGAGGGAGGTTCTGTGTCTAACACACACATGAAGTCTTCTCTGCTACTCATGATGAACACATTCCAAGATATCTGTTGTCCTGGAATTTCTTCCTATGTATGGCAACTTTGGAGACACTGTGTGGGGACACATGAGTGCATCAGTATGGGTATTTATACTTGTTGTCCTTGTTAATCAAAATTTGTTTTAAGACTGGAGATAGAGATTTAGATTAGTAACCATCATTATCTTAGAGAAAAGCAGAATTAAATCAGCTTATTTTTGAAGGACTATTGACTCCTTCCTGCTTAATGGATTTTATTCTGTCTTTTTTTTTTTAATCTAACTACACTAGGCAGAGTTACTTTGTAACTATGATAATGTATCATATCATGTCTGATAACTCTGATATTTATAATTGTTGATGGTTCAGTTTGTTATTTATTGTTTTAGCCCATTTTGCTCCTACTGTTTTGTTTTCTTGCATATTTTGGATTTTTCTTAAGAGCAGTAAGAGTTATAGAACTATATCATTGGAAATAATTTGTACTCTGGGTTTCCACAAGAGATATTTTTCTCAAAAGAAGGTCCCTACTTCTGCCAAGCAAATTGAAATATGCTGTCAATACCTAAATTGGAATACTGAAAAATCCATTTCAACTTTCTTCTGGATCTTCAGTAGTGATAATCTCTTGATACAAAGTTTCTGGATTGCGATGTACATTTTAAAACTAGATGCAGTAGTTTAAACTGAATTTGGAAGTCACTCCTGTGGGAAAAGAGGACAGTAGTTGTTAGCATTAGCAGCTTTAAAATTGTTTCCAAAATTTGTACACAGGTTCTTGATTCTAATTTTTTTTTTATAGTAGTAAGGTCTAATGATACCTTGGCATGTCAATTCTTCATTGTGGCATAACAGGGAGTTTTAAATAATAGTCTGTTTCTTTAGCTCAGAGACACATTCTATAAGTCATTAAATATCTGAAAAAATCACTTTCAACTGTAACTAGCTAATGTGGATTTTGTTCTCTAGAACTAAAATCTGACAAGTAAAAGGTGCTGTCAATGTGGTCCACATCAAATTAAAGGTTGTTACATGGGGGATTTTTTTTTTAACATGAGAAAATCTACCTTATTTTTTTTGAGGCTTATATATCACAGATAGCTAAAATTATATACATTATATAAATTATATATGAGTCTATATAATTTTAATATTATTTTATAAATATTTATATATTAATACATAATTTTAAAATCACATATATATATATATATATATATATATATATATATATATATACACAGTTTTATGTGTCTTCTAGTGGGACAAATTTTTGGTCTACTATAAGCAAGAAAAGAAAAGTTTGATTTTTAATCTCAATATTCTTTTCAATTGAATGTCCAGATATTTTAATTTGAAATATGTTAAATAATATGTAGTTAAGAATTTGGATTTAGCTAAGATGTTTTCAATCCCTCTCTTGAATTGTACTCTTGTATAAGCTATGTTGTGCAAATTAAACTATATTGATCACAAAATATATACAAACTTATCTATCCAACAGTCTTCTCATCTTGACTTTGAATTATATTAGGCCTAAATTCTGACTCAGTGCTATAGGTGTGCAATGCATGATTATGCATAATGTAATTTATTTCTTAAGAATTTGATGTTTGTAAATGAAGATCCTCTTTTTTAAAAAGTGAAATACACATACAAAGAAGGTAACTATGCCAGATGATGGTAATGTTAATTAGTTTGATTATAGTAATCATTATATATACATATTTCAAAATATCACATTTTATGCACACTAAATATACACAATTTTTACTTGTGTATATAGCTAGGGAAAAAGTGAGATGAAAGGAAACTTTTGATTACTTGTATCAGAATCAAGTAATTTTCCTGTAGTCTATCATGAGTTTACTGATTCATAAAGTTATACAAGAATATTGATGTGAATGTGTTGGTCTTTGGTTGATATTTTATTATTAAATATCTTTTTTTTTAATTGAGAAATAATAATGATATTTACTTACAGGACATGATGTCATGTTTTGATATATGTATATGTTGTAGAAAGATTGAACCAAGCTAATTAACATATCCATCAACTCACCTACTTATTTTTTTGTTGTGAAAACATTTAAAATTTACTTTTTTGGCAATATCTGTTTTCTGAGGGAACAAAACTCACAGCTCTTTAGTGATTTGAGGACATGCATTAGTCTTTATCTGCCTGTTAATTATACCTCACATCAAACCATTGCTCTTCTGGAGACACTTAATCAAGCTGAACCAAATCTTGTTGGGTTTACTCATTTATAATCACAAGATCACACAAATTGAATGACTGGAGCAAGGTAATTTCAAACAGACTTAAGACACACAATTGGCTACCTGGGAAAATTGTGAACAGACGCCACTTTCTAAGTACTCAAATTTCAATTAGATATTCCAGGAAATATATGGATTCTTTCCTTATGTTTTCCTGAAGATATTTCTCAGTAATTTCTAAAAGGAAGTATCAGTCTTCTTATATATTTTTTATCTTTCTAACATATTAGTCAATCAAACAAAAACAAAAAATACATAGCCACAAGGAAAATGTTACTCAATGAATTTCTACCTGGAAATTTTATTTTATATAGAATACCATTTTTCGGTTGATTTGTATTCTGTAAATATCATTGCTGATTAATGGGTATTATGGTTGGTTAATAGATCATAAGTAAAAATTAAACTTAAATATATTATATGAAAGTTAACTGTACTTGCATAATAATATGGTTAATGTAATATCTTAATTTGAGTTAAATTAAATATTACGTTTCAACCTTAATGTACTTTTCAATACCTAGAAAATTTTAACATGACTTATCATCTCAATTTTATTGAAAAGTGATTGATAATGAAAGATTTTAATCACATGCTGCACTCTTTTGGATTGGTAACTGAGGAAATGGAAATAATTAAAATTTGAATTTTATTTTAGAAAGCCAGTTAACACATTCCAAAAAAACTTTAGAAGTTAAATGTTAATGCAAAAGTATATGTTCTCAGTTATATCTCACTACAGTATAGAATTATTTTCTGGAGTTTCTCTAATTTACCATTAGGCTTTTACATTGTATTTAGTAATCTAATTTAACTTGAAATAGTTTTTTGCTGTCATTTGAGCACAACAATATTTGTCTTGTATTACATTTAGTAGCAAATTTATTTTCTCTGTGTTTTTATTTGTCTTTATATATTACCTGTAGTTTTTTCTAGAAAAAGACTATACAGGTATATTATCAGTAACTTGATCAAGTAGAGAAAGCACTGCTATGCACACACACATAGGCACATATGCACATGCACATATACACATCCACATACACGTGCTTCTGCTTGTTCCCCGCTGTTTCTAAATAGTTGTGATATTTTGAAAATCAGGTTTTTCTAATTTTATAAAGCTGTATTATTATAGAGGCAAAACTTGTGTGTGTGTGTGTGTGTGTGTGTGTGTGTGTATCTGTATGTGATTAATTAGACATTTAAAGAGAACTAAAACGAAGAAAGGAGATCATTTTAAGTTGGTTGACTAAGTTGACAATGTGACTGATTTTTATACTCACTTGACACTCTGGCATCTTCTATATAAACTAGACATAAACCTTGAAAACTTTTAAAATTATATTATGCAAACTAAATAAAGCAAAGCAGAAGTAAATTTTGAAAAAAATTAAAATAAAACAAAATGAATGCAAACTGAAGGTAATGTCAGGATGATTATCATCTGTATCAGTTGTAATTATTTTATCACACCTATAGTAGATATTAAAATTTAGAAGAACTTAAAAACAAATTTTTGAAAGGGAATACATTAACATTGAAGCATTTATTCATTTATAATCCATTCATCAATTCAATAAAAATTTATTTAGAATATATTAGCTGTGTTAAAATTTGACGATTCTTTCAAACCTTACAAGAGCTATACCATCAATGGTATCTGCTTTCTATTTAGGAGACAGATTAAAAACGTAAGTATAATAAAATAACAAAAGAAATAAAGCAATCATACTTTGCTATTAGTGATACAAAGGAAAAAAATTATCTTGTGATAGAGAATGAATTGTCTGTATGAAAAGTTCTGAATTTGACAGAAATGGCTAGACTCTGGTACCCTTGCCTGGGCAGGTACCAACATAGTCATTGTCTGGGAGCTTCCTGGGAACAAATTGTCTGGGCATGAAAATTGAAGCAGATCTTGGAAGTAGTGAAGCTGATGACTGTAAGCTAATTTTACTCTTAAAGCCAAATGTAATTTCTTTCTTGAAAGGAGAATTAAGTGGCATATTTCCATGGCTTCTACAAATTAAAACTTGGATATGAGACTTAGAGATGCTTAGATGCTGAGTAGGATGGAAATAGAAAAGTGTCATTTGGATTCAACAAAATAGAAATATTTAATGATTTAAGAGTGATTTTTTTAAAAGAGTGGCATGTAACTTTTTCAAAGAGACTAGAATGGATCAAAGAATATATAAGAATTGAGAAAGAAATTTGTAAATAGCAAGATTTAAAAGGAAAATTGTGTAGGAGATAAACATGTTTGTTGAAGAAAGAGTATGTTCAACTTTTTAAAATTTTTCTTTGATTTTACAAGATAAAATATTGTAGAGAATTTGTGGGTATCAATGGAGCTACTAGCTGAAGAAGAAGTAGATTTCTTATTCAGGAATTTGAAAACCCATCAAAAATGCAACATATATTTAGAAAAGTAAGGGAATTTGGCACAGGACAGAAAGGGAGAGAATGGAATTTGATATGAGTAGGAATACTTTTTTAATAACTAGGCAAAAAAGAAGTTTGAGACTTTTGCCAAGGAAAAGGTAGATTTGTTGGTGAAAAGATAAGAGAGTTTCACATTTCTGGCTTATATTTTCTCACTGAAAGAAGGAATTGATTCATATTGCAGAAAGTGAAAATGCAAGTTTAAGTGCAAAAAGTAGTTTTCAGTGATGTGAAAGGATCACATAAAATCTATGAATGTAAATAAAAAGCATGATTGAGATTTTGCAGGAATTATCAATGGGAGATTGAAGACAAGGGAATTTCAAGGCTGTGATCGTAATGTACACAGATTCAAATGAATATTCTTGTGAAGTTAAAGAATTAGAATGCATTATCTGGAAGGATTGGAGGTGACATAGACAGGAAATATTTCAAGTAGAGGTTTCAGGAGTGATTCTCTCTCTGTTGGAAAACTGGTATGGGTGGCTGAGGGGGAATACAGGAAAATGCCATTAGGACATTAAGGAATGAAGAAGCCAGGGTACTGTCAGATCATTTTCCAAGTTGGGAGAGTGAAGCATTAAAATTAAGATTGTTATCAAGGAGCTAAAATTTTTAAGAAATGAACTGGAATGGTTTGAGGATTAGATGGTTAGGTCAGACTATCAGGAGGGATAGATTGCATCAGAAAGAAGAGATAGTGTCTATTCCAACAGATGGCGCACACTTTGAGGGGCAGGATCCTTTCATTTTTCTCTCCCCACCCAGGAAAGAGGTAAAGAAATGGAATGCAACATATAATAGGGGACCAAAATATCACTGACCTCCTCTTCCATTTACTTACTGCTCAGCCTCAAGTCCATGAGATACCTGATATTTAGACAAACTTCAAAAAGTGAGAGTGGTAAAAAGAAAAAAAGGAGAAATCGTCCAGATGCAGTCTTGGTAAGAAAAAAGACAACACTCTGTCTGACTAAGTCATCTAATCTTACGAATTATTTAGTCTACAATCTTTAGAGAAAATCAAATCATGTGAAAATTAAATAATTCTTAAGCACATACAGCTTCTTGCTAGCAAAATGCAGACTAATCCTAGGTTTCTGACTCCCAGTCCATATCGTTTGCCCTAGTTGGGTTGATTCTCTTAGGAGGATTTACTGAAGACAGAACATGTACTTGATGAATTTTAATACAAGCTGTATAATCTATCATTTCAGAAATGTTTGGAAAGTAGCAATTAATGTTTTTTAGGTATAGAGAGTGCTTTTCTATAAGGATTCTTGACAATATGGAAATAGCAACACCTCTAGTGTGCATAGTTCATTTAAACAAAAGGAATGTTTTAAATTCTAATGTTTTAAATTCTAAAATGGTGTGGCATTTACACAATCTGATGCTAGAAAAGCAGCAGCATTACCAAATTGCCATAACCTCAAAGAGAGTATACTGGCTTTATTGGTTGTTTTAACAGTTTTATTTCTACCTAAAAAGGCTCATTGTCATGCTAAAGGTAAGTAGGAAGAAGCAATCTTTTTATTTTGTGGTTTAGAGACTGATCACAGCATTGCTACATCTATAAATAAGCTTCTATGAGAGTCCCAGAAGTCCTGCCACAAGTCCACTGTCACAGTTTATTGGCTAATCAGCAAAGAATTGAAATCTTGATTGGCTTTATTTGCTGCCTGATTGAAACAGTGAGATAGGAAGTACTAGACAGATTAATTAATTTGTGCTGGAGAATCCAAAGTTAATCTAAAGAACACTGTCACTTTGATTGATGGCTATGTGAGAGAAGCCTTTAAAAGCCACCATGAATCGTCACTCTCTAGGCACATAAATACAAGGTTTTGTCTGTTTAACTGATTGAATTCTACTGAATGATACTGAATACTAATGTTTCTGTATGCTTAAAAATTACCCACATGTTTGAAGAATGAGCTACATAGGACAGAGAAGAATGGACCAAGGATATTAATAAAAACAACCTATTAAATCTGTGAACGCCGCCATGTTCAAATAATGTGAAGTTCCACTTTGCAGACATATTATATACACAGTTTTGTATGATATTTTTACTCAAATGAAAAATTGACAAAAAATATTTGTCAAAATTATTTATTATACAAATCTGATGTACCTTCTACTAATGAACCTATAACGATAGAATAGCATTTTTTTCTAAAAGAACCAGAATACAATTTCATGCTTATACAGTCTTTCAGAAAAGCAAGGAAATGTAAACACTTAAAAATTCTTAGCCTTAGCTCCTGGTTTCCTACTAATCATTGGAGGAAAGGGAGAATGGAAACTACATGAGCTTTAATAAATTACATTAACTTTCTGCAAATTATAATCATGCTTATAAATGAAATATCAGTATGGGATCCTCATATTTTATAAATAGCATTTTCTTCTCATGATTGAGACACTAAAAAAAATAAAATCACAGATTTATCCTTTTTTTCCAAGTACAACTTTATTCCCTTATTATATATATATAAGGACAATAGGCTACTAAATGTTTTAATTTCTTGTAAACACTCATATTAACTAATGATGTTCTGAAAGTTGTTATGTTCTTATTTTCCAAATTATAAGATACCCATATTATTATAAGATGTGATTTGATTTATGGTAAGTGATTTGTCCCATCAAATGTGAAAAGTGTGGCTCCTGTTACTGAAGTCATTTAGAGCAGTGAGCATTTAAAGCATTTTTTAATCTCATGGGACACTTGAACCTATAGTCAAAATTCTGTGATTCACTTAAATTTTGTTGATAAAAAAAATAAAAATGAATATATTTACTGTGCTTTGAACATCTTTTAAAAAATGTAATTAATTATCTTTCTAAAGTTTCATTGCATACCTAAGATCTTCTCAAGACACACCTGTGTGCCACAGGACAATGGTTGAAAATTACTGATAGAGTCATTTGGAAGTTCCATATTTGGAATGGAATGTTAGAAATAATGGTTTTGGTAATTATGATGATTTTAGTTGGGAGTTACTTGTTTAATCTGTCATTGATTCTTTTAGCTTTTATATGTCTGAAACTGCTTATGATTCACTTTTTTTTTTTTTATTGTTTGGGATTCATTGAGGGTACAAAGAATTACGTTACACTGATAGTGGTTGTTAGGTAAAATCTCTCCCTGCCCCCAAGAGGTATGGCATACATAGTGGCCTCCCACCCCCATCCCTCCTCCCCTCTCCCCGATCCTTCATTCCTCACCCCACCCCTTGTATTAGATAATCTACTGCCTTCATACTAGAATTGAATACATTGGATTCTTGCTTGTTATGAAACTCTAAGAAAAGAAAGTGCAGAAGATACTAACAAATAGAAGAACATACCATGTTCTAGGAAAACATTGCTAAGAAGAATGTGTTCCACCTCCATCCAGCTTAATACAAAAGATTTAAAGTCTCTTTTTTAATGGATGAATAGTATTCCATAGTATACATATACCACAGCTTGTTAATTCATTCCTGGGTTGGTGGGCATTTGGGCTGTTATCACATTTTGGCGATTGTGAATTGAGCTGTGATAAACAGTCCAGTGTAAATGTACTTATAATAAAAGGATTTTTCTTTTTTTCTGGGTGAGGTGACTAGTATTGGGATTGCAGGATCAGCTGGGAGGTCTAATTTGAGTTCTTTGAGGATTTTCTATACTTCCTTTCCTAAATGCTGTATTGGTTTGCAGTCCCACCAACAGTGTAAAAATGGTCCCTTCTCTCCACCTCCACACCAGCATCTGCAGCTTTCAGACTTTGTGAAGTGGGCTATTCTCACTGGGGTTAGGTAATATCTCAGGATAGTTTGGATTTGCATTTCTCTGATGCTCAGGGACAGTGAGCATTTTTTTCAAATGTTTGTTAGCCATTCATCTGTCTTTATTAGAAAATATTCTGTTCATATCTCTTGCCCAGAAAGATGGGATTGTTCACTCTTTTTATGTTGATTAATCTGAGTTCTTTATAGATTCTAGTTATCAACTCTTTGTCAGATTGATACCCTGCAAATATCTTTTCTCATTCTGAAGGTTGTCTTTTTGCTTTACTTCTGTCCTTAGCTGTGCAGAAACTTTTCAGCTTCATTAAGTCTCATTTGTTGATATTTTGTATTGTTACCCTGGCCACTGAAGTCTTTGTCATAAAATCTTGCCCTAGTCCAATATCATCAAGAGTTTCTCGACACTTTCTTCTAATATTTTTATTATTTCATGCCTTAGATTTAAGTATATTATCCATCTTGAGTCAATTTTTACAAGGGGTGAAAGTTGGAGGTCGAGTTTGAGTCTTTCACATGTGGTTATCTGGTTCTCCCAACACCATTTGTTGAATACAGATTCTTTTCCCCATTGTATGCTTTTGTTTAGTTGATCAAAGATCAGATGGCAAGTAGAGACTGATTTCATCTCTTGGTTTTCTGTTCTGCTCCATATGTCTATGTCTCTATCTGTTCCAACACCATGCTGTTTGTAATGGTGCCTAAAGTCTGATAGGGTGGACTTGTAATATAGCCTAAAGTCTAGTAGGGTGATGCCTCCAATTTTGCCTTTATTACTAAGAATAGCCTTTACTGTGCTTTTTCTTTTCTGGTTCCATACTAAATAAAGTACTACTTTTTCCAGTTCTTCAAAATATGATGTTGGTATTTTCATGGGGATTGCATTGAATCTATAAATTGCATTGGGTAGACTACACATTTTGATAATGTTGATTTTCCCAGCCAAGAGCATGGTATGTTCTTCCATTTGTTAGTGTCTTCTGCAATTTATTTTCTTAGGATTTCATAATTTTCTTTGAAAAGATCTTTCACCAATTTTGTAAGGTATATTCCTAAGTATTTCCTTTTCTTTGAAGCCACTGTGAAGGAAATTGTTTCCTTGATTTGCTCCTCAACTTGGCTGTTAATTATGTATACAAAGGTTACTGATTTGAGGACATTAATTTTATACCCTGAGATATTACCGTATCTCTTGATGACTCCCAGGAATTTTGTGGTTGATTCTCTGGGATTTTCTAAGAATAAGATCATATCATCAGCAAAGAGGGAGAGTTTGATCTCCTCTGCCCCCATGTGGATGTCCTTTACATACTTCTCTTGCTTGATGCATTGGCTAGGACATCCAGAACTATACTGAATAATAGTGGCTATAGTGGACATCCTTTTCTCGTTCCAGGTCTAAGTGGAAAAGCTTTTGGTTTCACTCCATTTGGTGTGATGTTAACTGTGGTAACTGTTTCTCATAAATGGCTTCAATCAGCTTAAGAAATGTGCCACCTATGCCTTTTTTCTTAAGTGTTCTTGTTAGAAAAGGATGCTGAATTTTGTTGAATGCCTTTTTGCATCTATTGAAAGGACCATATGGTCTTTGTTTTTGCTTCTATTGATACGATGTATTACATTTATGGATTTGCATGTTAAACCAAACTTAGATCCCTGGGATGAAGCCTACTTGCTCATGATGTATAATTTTTTTTTAATGAGTAGCTGAAATCTATTAACTAAGATTTCATTGAGTATTTTTGCATCACTATTCATTAGTGAAATTCATCTGTAGTTCTTCTTTTTAGTTAAGTCCTTTTCTGGTTTTGGAATCAAGGTGAGGTTTACTTCTTAGAACATGTTGGGGAAGGTTCCTTCATCTCAATGCTTTTGAATGGGTTCTGTAGTATAGGTACAAGCTCATTTTTAAAAATGTGATAGAATTCTCATGTGAAGCCATATTGTCCTGTTTTTTTGTTTTGTTTCTTAGTTTGGTTTTTTTGGGGAAGCTTTTTTGTTGTTTCTTCTATCTCAGTGCTTGATATTGGTCTATTCAATAAATCAATTTCTTCCTAGTTAAGTCTAGGAAAATGGTGTGATTCAGGTTTTGGTCCATTTCCTCTACATTGTCAAATTTGGGGTCATAAAGTTTTTGATAATAATCAGAAATAATCTCTTTTATCTCTATTGTATCATTTGTTATTTCCCCCTTTCATCTCTGATTGAGTTTAGTAAAGATTTAACTTTTTATTTCTGGTTAATCTGTCTAATGGTTTATCAATATTATTTGTATTTTCAAAGAACCAACTTTTTGTTTCATTAATTTTCTATGTGATTCTTTTATTATCAATTTTATTTATTTTTTGGTTTAATTTTGGTTACTTATTTTCTTTTCCTAGGTTTTGGATTGGATTGCTCTTTCTTTTCTATTTCTCTAAGATGATTCATTAGATTATTGGTATGCTCTCTTTCTGCTATACAGATGTAGGCATCTAACATGATACATTTTCCTATTAGGACTGTTTTTACAGTGTCCCATAGGTTTTGGTAGCTTGTGTCTTCAGTGTTGTTATGCTCAAGAGGTTAATGATTTCCTTTTTTATGTCTTCCTTGACCCAACTGTCATTCAGAATAAGGTTATTAAGGCAAGGTCTTTCTTAGTACTCCAGCTAATTCTTTCTGAATTTGTCTTTCTGTACTCTGATCTGAGGGTTAAACAGGTACTATTTCAGTTCCTATAGGAAAATGGAGATCTTTATTTTTTTTTTATTTTTTTATTTTTTATGTTTTTATTAAATCATAGCTGTGTACATTAATGTAATCATGGGGCACCAACACTAATTTCATAGACCATTTAACACATTTCCATCAGACTGGTTAACATAGCCTTCCTGGCATTTACCTAGTTATTGTGCTAAGACATTTACATTCCAAATTTACTAAGTTTCACATATGTACCCTTGTAAGATGCACCACAGGTGTAATCCCACCAATCCCCCTCCCTCTATCCACCTCCCCCCTCCCTCTCTTCCTCTTCCTCATTCCCCCTATTCTTAGGTTCTAACTGGGTTATAGCTATCATGTGAAAGCCATAAATTAGTTTCATAGTAGGGCTGAGTACATTGAATATTTTTTCCTCCATTCCCGGGATACTTTCTTAAGAAGAATATGTTCCACCTCCATCCATGCAAACATGAAAGAAGTAAAGTCTACATCTTTTTTTTAAGGCTGCATAATATTTCATGGTGTACATATACCACAATTTATTAATCCATTCATGGATCAATAGGCACTTGGATTTTTTCCATGACTTAGCAATTATGAATAGGGCTGCAATAAACATTCTGGTACAAATATCTTTGTTGTGGTGTGGTTTTTGGTCTTCTGGGTATATGCCTACAAGAGGAATTTTATAGGATTGAATGGCAGATCTATTTCAAGATCTCTAAGTGTTCTCCATACAACTTTCCAAAAGGAATGTATTAATTTGCATTTCCACCAGCAGTGTATAAGTGTTCCTTTTCTCCACATCCACACCAACATCTCTGGTCTTGGGATTTTGTGATATAGGCTAGTCTTACTGGAGTTAGATGATATCTCAAAGTAGTTTTGATTTGCATTTCTCTGATGATTAAAGATAATGAGCATTTTTTCATATGTCTGTAGGCCATGTGCCTCTCTTCCTCAGAGGAGTTTGTCTTCAAATCCCTTGCCCAGCCTTCAATGGGATCACTTGTTCTTTTCTTGCTTATATGTTTGAGTTCTCTGTGGATTCTGGTTATTAAAGCTTTGTTGGAGACATAACCTGCAAATATCCTCTCACATTCTGAGGGCAGCTGCTTCCTTTACTTACTGTGTTCTTGGCTGTGCAGAAGCTTTTTAGTTTGATCAGTCCCAGTAGTGTATTTTTGAAGCTGCTTCAATTGCCCAGGGGGTCTTCCTCATAAAATACTAGCCCAGGCCGATTTCTTCAAGGGTTTTCCCTGCACTCTCTTCTAGTATTTTTATAGTTTTGTATCTTAAGTTTAAATCTTTAATCCAGTGAGAGTCTATCTTAGTTAATGATGAAAGGTGTGGGCCCAGTTTCAGTCTTCTTCTGGTTACCAGCCAGTTCACCCAGCACCATTTTTTAAATAGAAAGTCTTTTCCCCACTGAATGTTTTTAATTGGCTTGTCAAAGATTAAATAGCAGTAAGTAGCTGGATTCATCTCTTGGTTCTCTATTCTGTTCCAGACATCTACTTCTCTGTTTTTGTGCCAATACTATGCTGTTTTGATCACTTCCTATCGATTTGTAGTATAGTCTGAGGTCTGGTAGCGTGATTCCTCCTGCTTTGTTTTTATTTCTGAGTAATGTCTTGGCAATTCGAGGTTTTTTTCTGATTCCATATAAAATGAAGTACTGTTTTTTCAAGATCTTTAAAGTATGACAGTGGAGCTTTAATAGAGATTGCATTAAAATTATATACTGCTTTGGGTAGTATGGACATTTTAACAATGTTGATTCTTCCCAGCCACGAGCATGGTATGTTTTTACATTTGTTAAAATTTTGAGCTATTTCTTTTCTTAGTGTTTTATAGTTCTCTTTATAGAGATCTTTCACGTCCTTTGTTAGATAAACTCCCAAATATTTCATCTTCTTTGGCACTACTGTGAATGGGATAGAGTCCTTAACTGTTTTTTTCAAATTGACTATTGTTGGTATATAAAAAGGCTACCAATTTCTGAATGTTGATTTTGTAACATGAGATGCTGCTGTATTCCTTGATTACTTCTAGGAGTTTTGTAGTAGAATATCTAGTATTTTCCAGATATACGATCATATCATCTGCATAGAGCAATGTTTGATCTTTTCTGACCCTATATGGATACCCTTAAACACCTTTTCTTCCCTAATTGCAGTGGCTAAAACTTCATTACAATGTTAAGGAGCAATGGAGACAATGGGCAGCCTTGTCTGGTTCCTGATCTGAGTGGAAATAATTTCAATTTAACTCCATTCAATATGATATTGGCTGTGTGTTTTCTGTAGATGGCCTCTATCAGTTTAAGAAATGTCCCTTCTATACCAATTTTCTTAATTGTTCTGATCATAAAGGGATGCTGGATATTATCAAAAGCTTTTTCTTCATCGATTGAGAGAATCATATGGTCTATGTTTTTTTAATTTGTTTATGTGCTGAATTATACTTATAGATTTACAGACATTGAATCAGCCTTGAGACCCTGGAATAAAACCGACTTGGTCATGATGTATAATTTGTTTGAGGTGTTGCTGGATTCTGTTTGTTAGGATCTTGTTGAATATTTTGCATCTATATTCATTAGTGATATTGTTCCATAATTTTCTTTTCTTGTTGGGTCTTTTCCTGGTTTGGGGATGAGGGTGATGTTTGCTTCATAGAATGTGTTGTGTAGTCTTCCTTCTTTTTCTACCTTTTGGAACATGTTGAGTAATATAGGTACTAATTCCTCTTTAAAGGTTTGGTAGAATTCTGATGTGAAACCATCTGGTTCCGGGCTTTACTTTTTAGGGAGGGTTTGTATGGTTGATGCTATTTCAGAACTTGATATGGGCCTGTTCAACATTTTCACTTGATTCTGGCTAAGTCTTGGAAGATGACATGCTTCCAAGTATTGATCAATTTCCTTCATATTTTCATATTTCTGAGAATAAAGTTTCTTGTAATATTCATAAAGGATTTTTTGAATTTCTAAGGAGTCTGTTCTTATTTCATCTTTGTTGTTTCTGATTGATGAGATTAGAGACTTGAATCTTTTTTTCCTGATTAGGCTGGCCAAAGGTTTATCTATTTTATTGACCTTTTCAAAAACCCAACTTTTTGATTTATTGATCTGTTGTATAATTCTTTTGTTTTCAATTTCATTTAATTCTGCTCTAATTTGGTTATTTCTTTTGTACTACTGGGTTAGGAGTTGGAATGTTCTTCCTTTTCCAGTTCTTGAGATGTCCCATTAAGTTGTTAACTTCCTCTCTTTCCATTGTCTTGAGGAAGGCTTGCAGTGCTATAAATTTCCCTCTTAGGACTGCCTTTGCGGTATCCCAGAGGTTCTGATAATTCATGTCTTCATTGTCATTTTGTTCCAAAA